>SEYY01019548.1:75000-76970 GCA_009176605.1 Armadillidium nasatum
CTGAATTCCGCAAGGCATTATCTTGGATTCCCCACTATTTTTTTTTTCCTTTTTTTGTTCAGGGTCATTATTGGAGATTTCAATGCTTCAAAAGATTCTGATTATATATATATATATATATATATATATATATATATATATATATATATATATATATATATATATATATATATATATATATATATATATATATATATATATATAATTATAAGTACATACATCGCCTTAAGGGGTTGATTGACCTTGGCCTAAACTTATCAAAATCTTCACCTTTTTGTATACCTATAATATATATATATATATATATATATATATATATATATATATATATATATATATATATATATATATATATATATATATATAATATATGTATAATATAAAATGTGTTAAAATACTTTTGCACGAATATAATACAAATATTTAAAAAAATTTTTTTCTTATCTATATATAATATATATAATATATATATATATATATATATATATATATATATATATATATATATATATATATATATATATATATATATATATAATCGTTCACAATCTGACCTTCCATTAACCCTTATATTTACTTACAAACACTTTATTTAAATGTTTGTTGCTGTGTTTGTGTGTCTGCTTAAATCTATTATTTAGAGAATCATTGTCCGAATGGGAATTCAATCGACAAAGTCATGAAGGGAGGAGGCAATTTTTTTATTTTTATTTTTTTCCTATCAAAATTTTTCCTCTTCCGCTGCCGACACAGAATTTTGCTGGAAGTGCTGGAAGTAATCAGTATTATGAAACACAAATTGCGTGAACAAAATGATAAAAAGTCATATCTACAATACGTTGTAATACGTTTTGAGAGCAATGACGTTATTTGTTCTCGGATCTGTGTTTTGGGTTCTTTCGAATTTTTTTACCTTAAGACTCATGCTCTCTTTCCAGTTCTGTTTAATAATATATATATATATATATATATATATATATATATATATATATATATATATATATATATATATATATATATATATATATATATATATATAGGTATATATACGGGACTATTCCTCTCGCATCGCACTCCACCACATAAGGAGAGCCATGCTTTCGCATGAATATTGTGTGAATATGGTGGTAAACCTCAGGCTTGTCAGTTTTGGTGCCTCCTTCTTTCCAGCCATTTCTGTTCTGTGGAACTCTCTTCCATCATCGTTTTCCTCCTGTATTTAATCATCTCTTTAAGTCCTCCGTCTGCTCCCACCAAAGAGATTCGTGTTAGTCGGGACTGGGTGCTTTTCTCTTTTTTTTTTTTTCTGTCCTTGAAAAGGATGGTAATCTGTATATATATATATATATATATATATATATATATATATATATATATATATATATATATATATATATATATATATATATATATATATATATATATATATATATATATATATATATATACTCGGATAATTTTGAACAGGAATTAATTAAGCAGTTATTTGGGAGGAGGGTAGAGGGGGAAGAATCTTGCAGAGTAGTTCAAAAAATGCACACTTTTTAGACTGGTGTAGAAGAGTTAACATCTAATAATATTTATTTATGGTGCAAAACAATTAGTTCTAATTTTCCTAAAATTTGTGAAATCTTTACTTTTTTATCCATTTTCGAAGCATTGTTGTAAGCTGTAAAAATAATAGCTAATAATAATATTATATAATAATAATAATAAAATAATAATATTATATTAATAAAAAAAAAAAAAAAAAAAAAAAAAAAAAAAAAAAAAAAAAAAAAAAAAAAAAGTTTTTTTTTATTTTTTTAATTTAATTCTTACCTTGAAGGAAATATACGTGGAAGAAAAACTAAATTTTTGAAGAGATACTTCTATATCGTCAGTTAAAAATATCCGGAATAATATTTAGGTGAGGTTGTTCAATAATCTTCAAGTTTTATCCTCAGGTAATTGCTTTAATTTTTATGTTC
>SEYY01019549.1:0-2500 GCA_009176605.1 Armadillidium nasatum
GTGCACAGGAGAGCAAAGAGGAAGGTCAGTACTCAAGGAAACTCCTCTATGCTTATCACTCCTCACTTTTAATTATAGACCAGTTTGGCCTACATACGTCGCATTACAGCTAGCACACTTAAATAAATAAATTAATGGGGATCTGAGAAACATTGGGTGAGACTCCTTGTGTTTGAAGAAGGTGTGAATTGAAAGAGTGTTATAATTTATAAGAATGAACTGGCATTGCGGGAATGTAGTTTCAATTATAGTAAGAATATTTCTATTAAGCTGAGATGTAAGTGATCCTATATAAAAATTTTAAATAATTTTTTTTGTTTGAGTACAGTAGGAAAATGAAGGGTAGGCTTGAATATATTAGTGAGATATTCGTTAATAGTTTTTTTCCACTGAACTTTGGAATAAATTAAAATGGAAAAGGATTTCATAAATTTCATCTCTGTAAATATATATATATATATAAATATATTATATATATAATTATATAATATATATATATATATATATATAATATAATATATTATATATATATATATATATATATATATTATTATATATATACGATGTAGGCATTGATCCGATATGTCATAAATTTTTCTGTAGATCTGTAGATATTAATCTGTAATGGAAGAAAAATAGAATAATGATGAACAAACAATGTTATATCGAGCAGTTCTTCATTCCATTTAAAATACAAGATTTTGATAAAATTCTTAATTATATATCTTCATCTTCATCTTCCTCCAGTACCAGGAAGGGCCTTCGTCATGTCAGTGGGACCAGCATCTTCTTCCTTGTGGCCTCGAAACTACTTATCCTAGAACTCTCTAGAAGAATTGTTACTATGCGCAGTGGTTTCCAATAGTAGTCCTTGAGTTTTACACTCCCAGGTGGGGCTTTCACCCATTCAGTGGGATCAGCATCTTCTTCCATCTGACCTTTATACTCTTATTCTAGAAGATTATGCTTCAAGAGGCAAAAGTTTCCAAGATTATTGGTTCAAAAGCAAGCAATTAACTTAAATTGCGTGAATGCTACCCAGCACTGTCGCCTATTAAGTTACATATAAATTACAATTTAATGATAAAGCTATGAAGTCTCTCACATCCTATCGAATTTCACACAAACTACACTCATATATATATATAATATTATATATATATATATATATATATATATATTATATTATATATATATATCATTATATATAATTATAATATATATATATATATAATATATATATATATATATATATATATATATATAATATATATATATATATATATATATATGGTACAGATGGTATCCCTCCTTTGGTTGTCAAAATTTCTGCTTCCGAGCTTGAACACTCCCTCGGCAAATTAATTCGTTTCTGATTTTCACATTGAACTTAATTTTCTTCTTGCTGGAAATGTGCGCTAATTCATCCTGAGCAGAAAAAAGGAACCCTTCTCAATGCTCTAATTATCGTCCTATTTCTTTGCTCTTCATTCTTTCTAAAGTTTTCAAATCTATCTTTAAAGGGAAGATTTGGATACATAAATTTTTATAGTCTTTGAGTCTGGCATAAATTCTCGTAATCCTAGAGTCTGGAATAAAGCTCTGATTTTTAAAGGTACTCTATTTCAGTATCTATCGTTCTCACTGATTTCATTTCCGGTCGTTCTATATCATTGTTTTAGCCTGCTATTGTTCATCCTTTAAACTTATTAATAGCAGAGTTTCTCAGGGATCTACACTATCCTCAACTCTTTCTACTTCATAAATGATCTCTCTATTATTTCATTACCTAACAACTTCTATGCCAACGACTCTATCGTACAGTACTCCTTTCATTTTAAAAGATGTCCCATCCGGCAATAATTTATTGACGCTAAGAGAGTGGCGTTGATACAATTAATCTCTAACCTTTCTTGAAATTCTAATTGAGACATGGTTGTTTTCGATACTTCAAAACTGTGTTTTTCATCTTGCTACTAGACATAATTCTCCAGAAAATTACATCTTCTCCGAAAATATGCTCCTCGAATCTTCTTCTAATCTTAACATTCTTTTTGTTTGCGATCCTTTTTTAGCATCATTTTATATCTCTTTCTAAATAGGCTTCTAAAATGTTGTGCGTTCTGTGGCGTCTTCAAAATTTCTTACAGTCATCCCAGTTTCTTGTTCTTTTAAACAGGTGCCGTTCGCTTCTGTATAGGGTACGCTTCACACCTTTGGGATGGTTCCATTCATACTGCTACCCTTGAAAAGGTGAAATATTAGCCTTTTTGTTTTATCAACTAATTTTCTCTAAGTAGCTCTCTTCAGTCTCTCTCTGCCTATAGAGGTGCTGCGTCAGTTACCTTATACTATCTGTACTTTATTCTTCTATAACAAAGGACACTGCTCTTCTTACATGCCTCCTTCACTGAGAAGGATTCTTAAGACTAACCTTTCCAGACAGTCTCATCCTTTCTCTGATCCATAACTTAACAATTATGATCAGTCTTACAGGTAC
>SEYY01019549.1:5000-7500 GCA_009176605.1 Armadillidium nasatum
TATATATATATATATATATATATATATATATATATATATATATATATATATATATATATATATATATATATATATATATATATATATATATATATATATATATATATATATATATTATCGAATAAATTTTTTGGGGTGTAAAAAAAAAATTTTCTGAGAATTTAATTAATTAATAATGGATTAGTATAGCAAAAATAATATAGTGCGATTTTCTGTTTATTTGCTAGAAAAGTCTAAGGGAATTTTTCTTAACATTTCAATAAATATTGTAGTTATTTTTTATTTTATTTTTATTTTATTTTACTTTATTTTATTTTTTTATTTTATTTATTTATTTATTTTTTTGTATTAAAGGTAGCAAACATATATTTTTTATAACCCATTTAAATAAAAATATATAATAATATATATATATATATATATATATATATATATATAATATATATATATATATATATATATATATATATATATATATATATATATATATATATATATATATATATATATATATATATATATATATATATATATATATATATATATATATTATATATTGTAGAAATTTATTAAATTAAATTTTTTAAACCGAATGTGAGTGAAAAAAACAAAAACAGAACCCGTTTTCTATTTTTTTTAAATAATATTATGGGATACTAATGTAGTTTTCTTTTTAATAATTGAAATTCGTTATAGGAAAGAAATATAGTTAAAAAATACATAAATTATTGAAAAAATAATCTTATAAAGTTGATATAATAAAAATAGTCAAATTTTATACAATATTTAATAAAACAATTGAACAATAAAAAAATATTTTTTATAAACCCAGAAAATGAAAGCAAACAAAATTTACTGTTATGTAACGTGAATATAAGGCTTATTTTTGAATGTTTTTTTTGTGGCTTATAAAACTTAATATTTTTTTACCATTCAATTATCAGTACATGAATTTTTTTACATAGAATTAAACAATGAGATTAAATATCCTTTTGTTCAAGGATAAAAACTCGAAAATTGCTTTTTTTTTTTTATTTTTTTTTTTTTAGTTGTGTCGTTCTTGAAGTAAAAGTTGGCATTTAAAACATAATTTCCAACGTTTCCCAACCGGGGTTCACATGGACCCCCGGAAAACCACATAGACCACCCATGGATCACATGGACCCCCAGGGGACCACAGAAGGTAGTATTGGACTAATTTTTAGCTTTTACTAACCTACAAATAAATATTTAATTTAGGAATATTACATATGAGTATATGAGGGTCCACATACGTAAAGTTAAGTCTTAGGGGGGGTTCACATGGGATTCACATACCTAAAGTTAGGACTCGGGGGGGGGGTTCACATACCTAAACTTAGGACTCAGGGGGGTTCGCATAGGGTTTACATGGGGACCACATATGTAAAGTTCATGGAGGGTTCACATGAGGAGTCCCAATAAGTAAAGTTAGGACTCATGGGGGGTTCACATGGGGACCACATTTGTAAAGTTAAGACTCAGGGGAGGCTCCCATAGGGTTCACATGGAAGTCCACATACCTAAACTTATGACTCAAAGGGGTTCACATAGGGTTCACATGGGGACCACATACGTAAAGTTATAACTCATGGGGGTTCACATGGGGGAGTCCAAATAAGTAAAGTTAGAACTCATGGGGGTTTACATGGGGATCACATACATAAAGTTAGGACTAATGGGGGGTTTACATAGAGTTCACATGGGGGTCCACATCCGTAAAGTTATGACTTAGGGGAGTTCACATAGGAGTCAACATACCTAAACTTAGGACTCAAGGGGGTTCACATGGGGACCACATACGTAAAGTTAGAACTCGGGGGTTCACAATCGAAAAAAGGTTGGGAACCCGACTTAAATTGATTTGAAATGAATATTTGTAAGACAATAAAAAATTTTTTACTGCTGGAAACTTATTTTCAAAATTCCAAAAATAAAAAAAAATAATTAAAAAAATTAATAATAAAAACTGAATTTACAGTACGCTTAGACCAAATATCTTTAATTTATTCTATATAAAGAGAGACATTCTCTCTCTCTCTCTCTCTCTCTCTCTCTCTCTCTCTCTCTCTCTCTCTCTCTATATATATATATATATATATATATATATATATATATATATATATATATATATATATATATATATATATATATATATATATATATATATATATATATAATATATATATATATATACAATTAAGAACTCAACTGAAATGTAATAAAAAACTTCAATGTAATAATTTTAATAAAGAATATGAATAAAATTCCTACATTTCACACTTACTAAAGTTGCTTTTATTAATACTAAATACATTTTTTAAACTTAAATTGTCACTTTATTTGTAATAATAATGATACTAAATAATACTAATAATACTAATAATAATACTAAATACATTTTTAAAGCTAAAATTGTCACTTTATTTGCAAGTTACAGTTTGAGTAACGAAATTATAAAATTTAAATATCATAATAATGC
>SEYY01019549.1:15000-17500 GCA_009176605.1 Armadillidium nasatum
GCTGATGCCATATTTAATACATTAGAAAAAGGGTTTCCAAGACAGAGTATTAAAGTTGCACATAAAAAAGTAATAATGATTATCGATGTGATGATGTAAAGTTTTGAAATAATTCCAGTGGTACCAACTTTTTCAACAATTTTCTTGTATTTCTTCATAACAAACACTAGACGTTTGCTATTCTTTATATACAGGAAAATTAAAACTGAACATCCAATAAAATGAACTGTATTTTCAAAATAAAGACTAAACATTAAAATTTCAATTTTTTCTGAGAAAAATGGGATGAAGTAATTTAATTCATAAATGTAATGAAGTATCAATATAATCAGGGAAATCATTTCAACACATAACATAAAAGGGAATCTTTTAACCAATAATTTTCTTTGTTGCTCTTTGTTACACTGAGGATCAGTCCCATTATTAACTGAATTTACGCTTTGAAAAGAATAAGGAAAAACTCCGAAGATTTGAAGACATTTTAAACAAAACACAAAGTAAATGCTTTCAAAAAGTTCGATATAGTTATCAAAAAATCTCATTTTTTTAACTTCTTCAAGTCGCAACCTAATTTCACACACTATCAGATATTAACAGAATACCTATAACGATATTTAGAGAAGGAAAAGTTTATTTATTATTCAATTTATAATAATAAACACAGTAACAAAGAATACAAAGAGTCAAAGGCTTCAACATCGGTCGATTCGTCTAAGTGACAAAGAGATTATTCATTATTCAGTCTTTAAATTAAAGAGAATTAAAAGGAAAAAAATATTAATCAATAAAATCAATGGTATTTATGCAGTTTGCGTCTCTCGATTTGTTTTAAGTTGTATTTATTGTTATTCAAAATATAATCTTTAAATGTAATTAATATTGTAGAAAAACTATTTAAGATGTGTTGAAAATCAAATTCGCTAAACTAAAATGCACTTACGGCAGTAAAAATAGATTTCGAACATCAGGAAGCATCGCTTTCGTCTACAACTTTCGCAGAAATTGGGCAGAGGAAAATAATCGGGTAATATATCGATACTAATGTTGGGACATCGATACTAATGTAGGTCCATTTCCAAGTTGCCAAACGTACTAAAGGCACAACGGTGCCAAATTTTGTTATAGTTTTTACTGAGCATAAATTTAATTGGTTATAAATTATCCGTATAAGAAATTCAAATATATATATATATATATATTATATATATATATATATATATATATATATATATATATATATATATATATATATATATATATATATATATAATATATATATATATATATATATATATATATATAAGTGATGGGCGAGTCCGGATTCGGCGACTTTTCATAAATTCGAATTTGAGAAATTGCAGAGTCAGCTGGATTCGACTTCGATTCGGATTCGAAGGATCTGGATTCTGATTCGGACTCTGAATCGAGAATTCTAAAGTTTAGTGGATTCGGATTCGAATTCGTATTCGAGAAATTCAAAATTAGCTGGTTTCGGATTCGAAAGTTTGATTGGGCATATATATATCATTGATTGACCCATCAATGATATATATATATATATATATATATATATATATATATATATATATATATATATATATATAATATATATATATATATATATATATATATATTATATATATATATATATTATATATATATAGAGAGAGAGAAGAGAGAGAGAGGAGAGAGAGGTAGGGTACCGCTTTTGATGCCAAAAAAGAGACTGGAAAAGTTAGTGAGAACGAAACAGATGAAAACACGAAAAGCCCAAGACTACACCTTTCTAGTAAAGTTATGTAAAAAGAAACTACTCCAGATGTGGGAAGCATACTCAATACTGGGGTAAACAATATCCCTATAAAGAACCAGGCAACGAGGGAGATGGGAAGAAATTTTGAAGGCCACTCTAAACACCCAACCTCATAGAAGCTTGCTTAGAAAGAGAAATAATATAATCCTTTCAAAATAGATAAAAAGAAGAACACAAAGAATTTTAAGAACAAAGTAAGGATTTATATATATATATATATATATATATATATATATATATATATATATATATATATATATATATATATATATATATATATATATATATATATATATATATGAGAGATAGATGAATATAATTAATCTGACCTCCCTTTCAACTGGAAGAGATGGATACGTATTAACTGTTTCCAGCAATTTCTTATTAATTTCGTATTTCTGAAAAGAATACAAATAAAAAGTAAAATCCATTACGTATTTCTTTAAGTGCACAAGAAATTTTTTGAGAGAACCTACTATTAAGTACACATTTTCGACTGTCTTTACCTTATTAACGAGATACGTAGGCGACCAGAGTAACTGAAGAAGGCAGGCAGATAGTACGACAATATTGATTGAATAAAAGAAAAAGGCATCGAAGAAGCTTAGAGCTCCGTCGTACAACATAAGAAAAACTTCTACACATATTAGAAATATGAAATAGGTCAAATAAGTTATCAATAAAGGG
>SEYY01019549.1:22500-27500 GCA_009176605.1 Armadillidium nasatum
TAACACACGTTTTCTTTAAAAAGCTATAACTAAATTAATTACCCTCGTACCAAGTTGGCTCAGTCTAACCAAGGGTGTTGGCGAAATCCATTCGAGAAAATCTACGGAGATCAAAACCACGTGTTTGGAAATCCAAGATGTTGGATGGCTGACGTCATAGTTTCATATATATATATATATATATATATATATATATATATATATATATATATATATATATATATATATATATATATATATATATATATATATATATATCGCATAAGTACCTCTCAGTGGAATAGGTATACTACTGAAGG
Source organism: Armadillidium nasatum (assembly GCA_009176605.1). NCBI lineage: Eukaryota > Metazoa > Arthropoda > Malacostraca > Isopoda > Armadillidiidae > Armadillidium > Armadillidium nasatum. The sequence continues at coordinate 22,800 of SEYY01019549.1, forward strand.
GCTCAGAAAAAGCAGTGCCTGATAAAAAAGCCAAAGTAAGAGAGGAGAGAGAGAGTGATACAACAATTCGAAAGGTAGAAAGAGACTGGGAAAAGTAGTGAGAACGGAACAGATGAAAACACGAAACGTCCTAGACTACACCTTTTCAAGTAAAGTTATGTAAAAGGAACCACTCCAGATGTGTAAAGCATACCCAATACTGGGGCAAACAATATCCCTATAAAGATCAGGCAACTAGGGAGATGGGAAAAAATTTTGAAGGCCAATCTAAACACCAAACCTCATAGAAGCTTGCTTAGAAAGAGAAATAATATAATCCTTTCAAAATAGATAAACAGAAGAACACAAAGAATTTTTAAACACAAAGTAAATATATATATTATATATATATATATATATATATATATATATATATATATATATATATATATATATATATATATATATATATATATATATATATATATATATATATATATATATATATATATATATATATATATATATATATATATATATATATATATATATATATATATATATATATATATATATATATGAATATAGTTCATCTGACCTCCCGTTCAACTGGAAGACATGGATTCGTATTAACTGTTTTCAGCAATTTCTTATTAATTTCATATTTCTGAAAAGGAATAGAAATAAAAAATAAAAGCCATTACGTATTTCTTCAAGTACACAAGAACTTGTTTTTCAGTAATTTGAGAGAACCTACTATTCAGTACACATTATCGATTGTCTTTACCTTATTAACAAGATATGAAGGTGACCAGAGTAACTGAAGAAGGCAGGCAGATAATATGACAATATAAATTGAATAAAAGAAAAATCCATCGAGGATGCTTAGAGCTACTTCGTAAAACATAAGGAAAACTTCTACAAATATTAGGAATATGAAATAGGTCAAATAAGTTATTAATAAAGGGTTGAAATAGTCACAAATGGATTTGTGGAATATCTGCAAAGTTTCATAATTTTTAAGAGCATCGCGATATGTTTCCAGTGCGCAATCACGGTCAAGTAAGTCTTTATTATATTTGCACAAAAAGGGTTTGAGAATTTTTACCAAATACTTCGCTTGGAGATTAAGCATAAATCTATAAATACTGACGTTTGCGTGTATATTTAAGAAGACTATGCTTGCTGATGCCATATATAATACATTATCAAAAGCCTTTCCAAGACAGAGTACTAAAGTTGCACATAAAAAAGTAACAATGATTAGTGATGTGATGATATAAAATTTTGAAATAATTCCAGTGGTACCAACTCTTTCAACAATTTTCTTGTTTTTCTTCATAACTACCAGTAAACGTTTGTTATTTTTTATATATAGGAAAGTCAAAGCAGTACTTCCAATAAAATTAATTACATTTTCAAAATAAACACTAAACATATAAGTTTCGATTTTTATTGAAGAAAAATGGGAAGAGGATATTTAATTGATAAATGTAATGAAGTATCAATATAATCAGGGAAATCATTTCAACACATATCATAAAAGGGAATCTTTTAACCAATAATTTTCTTTGTTGGTTGTTTGCTTACACTGAGGATCAGTCTCAACATTAACTGAATTTACGCTTTGAAAAGAATAAGGAAAAACTCCGAAGATTTGAAGACATTTTAAACAAAACACAAAGTAAATGCTTTCAAAAAGTTCGATATAATGATCAAAAAACCTCATTTTTTTAACTTCTTGAAGTCGCAACCTAATTTCACACACTATCAGATATTAACAGAATACCTATAACGATATTTAGAAAAGGAAAAGTTTATTTATTTTTCAATTTATAAAAGTAAACACGGTAACAAAGAATACAAAAAGTCAAAGGCTGCAACATCGGTCGATTTGTCTAATTGACAAAGAGATTATTCATTATTCAGTTTTATAATTAAATGGAATTTAAAAGGAAAAAAATATTAATCAATAAAATCAATGGTATTTATGCAGTTTACGTCTCTCGCTTTGTTTTACCTTGTATTAAGTAGTTTTTCAAAATAATAGTTTGTAATAGTTTTTACCGAGCATAAATTTAATTGGTTATAAAGTATCCGTATAAGAAATTCGTAAGTTTATATATATATATATATATATATATATATATATATATATATATATATATATATATATATATATATATATATATATATATATATATATATATATATATATATATATATAAGCGAAAATTTAATCGCCACCACTCATGAGTCGGGGATACGGGTGGCAGAGCCCCCCGTTGACAAATGATCGTGTTCCATGCATTTACGTTTTCATTGGTGTACTGCAGTAATATTTAAACATGCTTCTTATTACAATACTTATTTTATTTATAAATAAAAATTCTTATTACATAATAAACCATTACTTTAATATGATTTTATATGTGCAATGACATTAGTACTTAAATATTATTTTAAAACTTTTTACACATTAGATTTTCTATATTTTTTTCAAGTTATAACTTTAAAAATTTATTTTCAAACCTTTCAATAATAAATTATTTTGTATTTCTTAAAAATTTTAAAAATTTTTGTGAAACAATTTTATTTATTAAAATTTTATCGTTATTTAGGTGGCTAAAACACTGAATTATGTAATGTGCATCAGAGTTATTCTACTTCTCACACACTCACACTTAAAATATTCTAAACTAACACCCGTTTTCTTCACAAAGCTATAAGTAAAATAATTCCCCTCGTACCAAGTTGGCTCGGACTAACCAAGGGTGTTGGCGAAAACCATTCGAAAATATCTACGGAAATGAAAACGACATGTTCGGAAATCCAAGATGTCGGATGGATAACGTCATAGTTTCATGATATCCCAGTGACATGACGTCACAGGGTCAGGTGTGCGTGTGTACATGTGCTTACGTGGGCGCATGCGCTTATGCTGGTGACGTTATCACAGATGGTCCTCACAAGATTAGTCATACCCTCAGTGTCAGTATTCGCTGGCACTGGCACTCCCCTTGTACCATGTTGGCATGGTCTAGCAAAGGTCTCACGTGCTAGAAGTTTCTAGAATGGCACTCAGGAAAGAGTATAAGTTAGGCCCTTGCTCTTCCACTAATTGGCCGTGAGAGCCAAAATGAGGGGTGACACATACAAAGGATAGAGGGGCGAGGATTAAAGAATTAAGTTGATTAACATAATTAATTAGGTGATAAAATATCGGATTAAGGGGATTAGCATAATTAATTAAGAGATTATCCCCTCACTCAAAATATGCTCAAGAGCCTGCCGATTTCCCTCCAGATGTCACTGACACTCCCTTCCCCCCTATCGTTTTCCTCTCAGATGAAACTGGCACTCCCCTCAGATGTCACTGGCGTGAGAAGCAGTAACCTACCATATATATATATATATATATTATATATATATATATATATATATATATATATATATATATATATATATATATATATATATATATATATATATATATATATATATATATATATATATATATATATAGTGATGGATCGGATGTCATTTTTTCTAATTTGCGGATGCGGATGCGGATGCGGATGTCGAATTTTGGAGAAGTGCGGATGCGGATGCGGATGCGGATGCGGATGTTGAATTTTCGAAAGTATATATATATATATATATATATATATATATATATATATATATATATATATATATATATATATATATATATATATATATATATATATATATATATATATATATATATATATATATATATATATATATATATATATATATATATATATATATATATATATATATATATATATATATATATATATATATATATATATATTATATATATATATATATATAATATATATGTTAATCTGACCTCCCGTTCAACTGGAAGAGAAGGATACGTATTAACTGTTTCCAGCAATTTCTTATTAATTTCATATTTCTGAAAAGAATAGAAATAAAAAGTAAAAGCCATTACGTACTTATTCAAGTGCACAAGAACTTGTTTTTTAGTCATTTTGAGAGAACCTACTATTAAGTACACATTTTCGACTGTCTTTACCTTATTAACGAGATACGTAGGTGACCAGAGTAACTGAAGAAGGCAGGCAGATAATATGACAATATTAATTGTATAAAAGAAAAATCCATCAAGGATGCTTAGAGGTTTGTCGTAAAACATAAGGAAAACTTCTACAAATATTAGAAATATGAAATAGGTCAAATAAGTTATTAATAAAGGGTTGAAATAGTCACAAATGGATTTGTGGAATATCTGCAAAGTTTTATAATTTTTAAGAGCATCACGATATGTTTCCAGAGCACAATCACGGTCAAGTAAGTCTTTATTATATTTTGCACAAAAATGGTTTGAGAATTTTTACCAAATACTTCGCCTGGAGATTAAGCATAAATCTATAAATACTGACGTTTGCGTGCATATTTAGGAAGATAATGCTTGCTGATGCTATATATAATACATTATTAAAAGGGTTTCCAAGACAGAGTACTAAAGTTGCACATAAAAAAGTTACAATGATTATTGATGTGATGACGTAAAGTTTTGAAATAATTCCAGTGGTACCAACTTTTTCAACAATTTTCTTGTTTTTCTTTATAACTACCTGTAAAAGTTTGTTATTTTTTATATATAGGAAAGTCAAAGCAGCACTTGCAGTAAAATTAAATACATTTTCAAGATAAATACTAAACATA
>SEYY01019549.1:32500-37500 GCA_009176605.1 Armadillidium nasatum
GTTGGAAATTTATATAAATGACATTATTATTATTATTATTATTATTATTATTATTATTATTATTATTATTATTATTATTATTATTATTATTATTATTATTATTATTATTATTATTATTATTATTATTATATCTCTATTTTGGTTTAATATTTTTTCCTTATTGTTTTGCTAATATTATTATTGCTCTAGTCTGACTGCTTTACCCTCACTCTCTCTCCCTCTCCCTCTCTCTCCTTATTCATTTCTCTCTAACTCTCCTTCTTGGGGCTCTTGAATAGTACTGGGAGGATATTATAATTTTACCTTCATATTGCTATTTTTTTTTTTTTTTTTTTTTTTTTTTTTTTTTTTTTTCGTACTATTTTCAATTTCATTTTATTCTAATTATTTTAACTCTTGATTTTCCATTTATATTTATTAATCTTGAGTTTCATTAATGTTGATATTATCATTTTAACGTTTTCTTCATATAATTAATTTTTGTTAAAATCTTTAGGTTTTTATATGTTGATAATCGAAAATAAACCTTGTAGGAAGAAATATTTTCCTTACTCCTCACTGTAAGAAAACTGAAATATATATATATATATATAATATATATATATATATATATATATATATATATATATATATATATATATATATATATATATATATATATATATATATATATATATATATATATATAGATATATATATATATATATATATATATATATATATATATATATATATATATATATATATATATATATATATATATATATATATATATATATATACTATATATATATATATATATATATATATATATATATATATATATATATATATATATATATATATATATATATATATATATATATATATATATATATATATATATATATATATATATATATATATATATATATATATATATATATATATATATATATATATATATTATATATATATATATATATATATACCTAGCTGGTAAGGCAAGGTTATGGAGTTAATGTTCATTTGTTTACATATTTTTAATTATACTTTATTGATTGATAATTAAGGAAAGTAGCTTTTACACACACACACACACACAGATCCTTTTCGTTTTGTTAGTGCTACTGTTTATAATTTCTAATATCTAATATTGTGCAAATTTATCACATTATTACAATAATACATATTTCACAATAAATCTTACGTCCGACAATCGACAGGATCAAAATCCAACATGGAGAATGAAATACTTATCTTACTACCGATATAAAATATTTAAAAAATGCAATCGTTGATGTATCAGTTTTGTATTTACGAAAATAATTTTAAAAAATTATTTCAATTATTATAACAAATGATAAAAATTTATTCCTAAGCAAAATGAATACACTCTATTTTATGTTCTTTCGTCCAAGTTTATTGTACGTTTGATAGGGTAATATCATACTATGGTAATATCATCTAAATTCAGAAAGATACTAAAAATACAATATCTTAAGTTTTAAGTGCAGAGGTGCTAGGCTAAAGTGACCATCCTTCTCGATTTTTTTAGAGGGTAAATCAGGACTAATAATAGTATTTTGAGATAAATAAACAGAACAAATGAATTTAGTCGTAGAATACCAAGAGAGCCTGAGCCACAAGGTGGAAAATTCAGAAGACTTTAAATTAGAGACACGAGAACAAACATCGTTACACACGTATGTGCAATATCCAATTTTGGCTGAAAATTGAGGATAGAGACAGTTGGAAGAAACAGAAAAGGGTTTGCTATCAGAACGCTCAAACATCTGAGTTTCGGTCAAGAATAAGAGGTGAGGTCTAGAAGAAGAAAGGTGATGTTCAACAAAGTGGAAATTGGAGTGTAGACCGCGAATGTTGCAGGAATAAATGAAAAAAAAAAACCCAGACCGAGCAAGGTCAAAACTTTAGGCCCCTCATGATTTTGCATATATATATATATATATATAATATATATAATATATATTATATATATAATATATATATATATATATATATATATATATATATATATATATATATATATATATATATATATATATATATATATATATATATATATATATATATATATATATATATATATATATATATATATATATATATATATATATATATATATATATATATATATATATATATATATATATATATATATATATATATATATATATATATATATATAATATATATATATATATATATATATATATATATATATATATATATATATATATAGTCTGACCTCGCGTTCAACTGGGAGAGAAGGATACCTATTAACTGTTTCCTGCAATTTCTCATTAATTTCATATTTCTGGAAAAAAAAGTAAAAGCCATTACGTATTTCTCTTGAATGCAAAAACTCGATTTTAAAATCATATGTTTAGGCAAACGAAAATCGTTCTTGTTGCTAATCATTTACCTGATTAATAAGATACGATGGCGACCAAAGTAACTGAATTAGGCAGGCAGACAAAATGACAACATAAATTGAAAAAAAGAAAAATCCCTCAAAAACTGATGGGGCGCCGTTGTTAACCATAAGAAAAACTTCCACAAAGATAAGTGCTATAAAATAGACAATGTAAGTTATTAACAAAGGGTTGAAATAGTAACAAATTGATTTGTGAAATATCTTCAAAGTTTTCCAATCTTTAAGAGCAACGCGATATGCTTTCCTTGTATAATCACGATCAATTAATTCTTTATTATATTTACACAAAAAAGGTTCGAAAATGAATGCCAAATACTTCGCTTGGAGATTAAGCAGAAATCTATAAATACTGATGTTTACGTGAATATTTAAGAAGGTTATGCTTGCTGATGCTATATATAATAAATTATGAAAAACATTTCCAAGACATAGTATTAAAGTTGCACATAAGAATGTAACAATGATTGTTGATGAAATGATGTAAAGTTTTGAAATAATACAAGTGGTATCAACTCTGTCAACAATTTTCTTATTTTTCTTCATAACTACCAGTAAACGTTTGCTATTTTTTATATACAAGAAAGCCAACACTGCACCTCCAATGAAATTAGCAGCATTTTCAAGATAAATACTAAACATATAAATGTCAGGTTGATTAAAGAAAGCAGGGAAAAGGTCAATTAATTCATAAATGTAATGAAGTATCAATATAATCAAGGAAATCATTTCAACACATATCATAAAAGGGAATCTTTTAACCAATAATTTTCTTTGTTGGGTTTTGCTACACTGAGGATCAGTCTCATTATTAAGAGAATTTACGCTATGAAAAGAATAAGGAAAAACTCCGAAAATTTGAAGACATTTTAAACAAAACACAAAGTAAATGTTTTCAAACAGTTCGATGCTATCAGTAAAGAATTTCATAATTTTCTTATTAAAGTTGTAGTCAAGTTTCTCACATTGTCAAACATTTACAGAAGTCCTAAAACTCTCCTTCTGTCACAATATAAAAAAATGTCGATGTTATCAAAACAGAACTTTCTAATTTCCTTCTTAAATCTTCTGTCTATCTTTATACACTGTCAAAACTCTACTTTGGATCGAAAACACTCAATCTATTATTTACAGAAGTCCTAAAACTCTCCTTCTGTCACAATATAATAAAAAAAATGTCGATGTTATCAATACAGAACTTTCTAATTTCCTTCTTAAATCTTCTGTCTATTTTTAAACACTGTCAAAACTCTACTTTGGATCGAAAACACTCAATCTCTATTTAACTTGGAACGTGAAGAACCTCAACAAAGAAGACAAAAACAAAAAGTCAAACACTTCTTTGACTGGTCGATAAAATTAAATGAAATACTATAAAATATTCACTCTATTAATTTAAAAACAGTATATAATATATATAATATATATATATATATATATATATATATATATATATATATATATATATATATATATATATATATATATATATATATATATATATATATAATATATATATATATATATATATATATATATATATATATATATATATATATATATATATATATATATATATATATATATATATATATATATATATATATATATATATATATATATATATATATATATATATATATATACTATATAATATTATATTATATTATTAATAAATATCATTAAATATAACAACGCCCTTTTTTAAAAAAATTTACATTATTAACATTAAGCTAATTAATGATTTACTCAATTTAATAGAAATAAAAGGAACTCGAAAAAAGGGACATAAAAGTTAAATTGTGTGTTTTCGAAATTGTTGTAGTTAGTTGTACGAAGAATAACATCGAGTAAATAAATAAATTACGGAATTGTGTTTTTGAGGCATCGAAAACAACCATGTAATTTCTGCCCTATTTAGAAGTACCAGAAAGACCAGGGATCAATTTCTTAAAGACTATCACGTTTGTATGACCTATTTGTGGCTGTATGTGATGCTTTTTAAAATGAAAAGGGTAATAAAGAGTGGAATAGTCGTCGTAAGAGTGAATTGATATTAAGTGAGAGATCGAAGGTCACTAATGAAAAATAGAAAGAGATTAGGAAGTAGAACATAAGAACATAACCTTGATAAACACTATTATTAAGTTTTAAAAAAACTGTGGCAGTCTATAGCAGCTGTTACGGACCGATCGGGAAGGGAATTAGAGAAAAACTTACAGAGAAATATACCAAAAGAAGGAAGTTTAGAACTCAAAGCCATGTACCAGATGCTACAGAAAACTCCCTTAATAAAAAAAAATATTTGCAAAAGCGGATGTCGGATGTACAGTCGTCAACAGAAGTTCGTTCCTATTAGGCTGGAAATAAATATTTATATAAAATGGAGATCATTTCATAAAAGCTCTATTTTGAATAAAAAGAAAATAAAAACATTGAGCGGGGCTTAATTGAACTGTGATTGGCTGAACCTGAAATGATCTCCATTTTATATAAATATTTATTTCCAGCTTAATAGGAACGAACTTCTGTTGACGACTGTACAAAGTAAATTTTAAAAGCA
>SEYY01019549.1:42500-50000 GCA_009176605.1 Armadillidium nasatum
AATTATTTTGACACACACCATGAAAGAACATCTCGTACCATTGATTTCAGTTGTGTTGTTGTGTGGTGTGTGGTTGTGTGGTTTTGATACTCTCAAAGTCTGATTCATTATCATTTAAAATTTGAAAAGAGTATGGAAAAACACCAAATATTTAGAGGCACTTAGACAGAGCACGAAATGGATACTTTTGAAGATTTCTTAATCCTTTTCAAAAAATTGCATTTTAGGTTTATGAAGTTTAAACCTAATATCTGCACTGCTTGACATTATAAACTTTAAAGACAACATCTGGCATTGTCTGACACTATTTAGAAAGTTTATTGAACTCTAAAGGCAATATCTGACACTATTTGATGAAGTCAAGGTGAAATATCTGACAATATCTCACACTTTATTCAAAATCAAGACAATATCTGAGAAAGCTTGACACTGAAAAGTCAAGTGAAGTGAAGATGAAATGTAGGACCCTATTTTGCGCTATTTTTTCATCGTTATTTTCTATTAAGATAATTCATTGTAATGAACTTAAAAGAAATTTATCAATGAAAAATATACAGAACAGAAACAAAAGAAGAAGAACAAGTGCACCCTACTAACTCTAACACAGACACACACGCACACACATGTCTCATTAATTAAAATCGATGAAATAAAGACATCAGATAAACATCAGATCATTATTATTTCTGCGTTGGAAATGATGATTTTAAATTGGACATCATATAAATATTGGATTCGATATAAGTATCATTGGATTCGATATAAATATCATTGGACTCGATATAAATATCATTGGACTCGATATAAATATCATTGGACTCGATATAAATTTTGTGAACTCACGAAAAATAGCTTGATTATTTTTAATAGTTTTTATACCTCTTATCTTATACTAAATGATAATTTAAATAAAATTATTTTCTTTCTGAAATAAAAATTAAAAGTGTTTTCAAATTATATACTCCTGAATACATAAAAAATAATGGAAAAAAATAAAAATAAATAAATGCATTTTCATTTTAATTTCGGATGTCATTAGGATTTCAGAACTCGAACATCAATACGGATCTTTGACATTTTATCTAAAATACTTTTAAACAAACAAATATAAAATTTTAAAACTGTAATATCAAAAGTCATTTTTAATTAAACATTTCGAAACTTATCTATTTTAATTCTTGGTCCAGTGAAGATTGTTTAATTACTGATACCGAAAAAGGAGAAATGTCCGAGTCAAGTCAAGTCAAGTCAAGCAACACCAATATGCACACAACTGTTGCCCCGAAATTTCGAATCCTGGCGTGCAGAAAACTTTTCTCTGCCTTATATTGCTAATTTCGTCGCAACAGTTGTTGTGCCCATGTTGGCGTTGCTTGACCTTGGTTGGTTGCTCCTGTAACCCAGGAGCACTCCAGCAGAATACCCAGTAGGGGTTTCAAGCACCCTCTTATTGATTCTAATAGGTACCGAGTCGCTACAGTGATTAGAAGCAGAGGAGCTTGAAAACTGTTCTACTAGGATTTCTTTTCTGTGGAGATGGTGTAGCTCAGTAGTAGAACCTTCTGTTCATTGTTTAACGGCGACTCTGTTATCAGTGGTTTCAAATCCTGGTGTGCGGAAAATTTTCTCTGGGCAAGGTACTTAGACCCAAGGTGGATGGGGTTAGGGTGAGGGGAAGGCCAAAGTGGAGATGGATGGAGTAAAAGAAATTTTGGGTATAGAAGGAATTTGAGTTTAGGAGAGGGTAGTAGACTTGCGGAGGACAGAGTGAAACGGAGGGTGGTAGGAATGGGTATGTTTGTGAGGGAATTGTGGAGGGCACCACCCCACGAAAGTGGAAAAGGTGGATATATATATATATATATATATATATATATATATATATAATATATTATATATATATATATATATATATATATATATATATATATATATATATATATATATATATATATATATATACACTAAGTACTTATGTATGAACAATCGTTCCTAATGACAATTATTGTTATGAGAAGGATACTCGGCAACAACATCAACAGATCGACAATGATAAAAAAAATAATGCGAATTCACTCCAAGAATTTAGTGAAGCGCCAAAACAAATAAAAAAAAGTGTTCTTTTTTATAAAGGAAAGAAAAAATGGTTTCTCATTAATAATGGAAATGAATTGATAATAATAATAATAATGAGATTGCGAAATCTCTCACTAATTACAATTTCATTGCTATGCAAAAAAGTGCAATTGTTTTTTTGTTGATAATAAGCAATAAGGAAAATAGTTGAATAAGCATATACTTACACTCGAATATATATATATATATATATATATATTATATATATATATATATATATATATATATATATATATATATATATATATATAATATATATATATATATATATATATATATATATATATATATATATAAAGTTGCATTTGTTTTTTTTTTATCCTATTAGGAAAATAAATTTTATTTTCAAGAAATTAAAATTTGCAGTTAGGATAGCTTAGGTTAGGTCAGGCTAAGTCAGGTTAGGTCAGGACATCCCAACCTTTTTTCGATTGTGGACCCCTGAGTTCTAACTTTACGTATGTGGACCCCCATATACTTATATGCAATATTCCTATATTAAATATTTAATTTTAGGTTAGTAAAAGCAGATAATTAAATCCAATAAAATATAATATGAAAAATCTATTTTACAAATTTTGAAAATTTTAATTGATGAAACTTAAAACATATTTTTACTTGAAATGACACAACGAGTAAAAATTATTTTTTTAAAAAAATACAATTTAAAACAACTTATATAAATTTATTCCTAATGCTATTAAATAGGATAGCTACTAATAGGCCCTACTAATGAGATCTTTCTGGCTGATGAAGAAGATCACCACTTTTTACTACACACACAACACACACACACACACACACACACACATATATATATATATATATATATATATATATATATATATATATATATATATATATATATATATATATATATATATATATATATATATTGTTAACAACTGTGTTACACGACTAAATCCAGATTCCACAAGATAAAATGGGGGTTTATGTGGACCCCGGTTGTGAAACTCTGGGTTAGATTAAGTCTGGTTAGGCAGTAACATTTAATTTTACATGTTATAAATACTAAATTAGGAGGCGTCATAACTTTTCTCAGGAATATATATATATATATATATATATATATATATATATATATATATATATAATATATATATATATATATATATATATATATATATATATATATATATATATATATATATATATATATATATATATATATATATATATATATATATATATATATATATATATATATATATATATATATACCTTTTCCCTTAAACCTTTCCCATATTTAAATGCGCTATAGTTAAGTTCATTGTTTATATTCAAGAATAATTTAAATAATTTTTTTATTTTTATTTTTTATTTTTTTTGTTTTTTTTTTTTTTTTTTTTTTTTTTTTTTTTAAAAAAAAAAAAAAAAAAAATAATTTTTTTTATTTTTTTATTTTTGTATTTTTTTGTATGCTAAAAAATCTTTAAAAACAAAAAAGATGTTTAAAAAAAAGTTAATAAAATGCACCAAAGAGTACAACCATTTCGAACCCTTTAACCATGAGGGGTCAGTAAATGTTGCCAATTGTTATTTTTTTTTTTAATTTTGTTATGAAAAATTTATTAACAAAATATATTTTGTTTATAACTAACTATCGTTTATTACCAATATTTCAATGTTTCCCAAATCCCAACTAATTACCAATAGGGTGTACAAATCATTTTTTTCATTCCCGCATTTTTTTTTACGAAATCCCTAATTGGCAACTTAAGCAGAACTCATCAAGTGTGTTCCACGAAAATTTGGATTTACATCCGGCTGCAGTAAGATTTTCAGGAAATCTTGCCAGTTTTTCTAATTTCCTGATTTTCGCTAAATCATCAGATATAAACAATTAGACTTATTAGTATTATCTAATTAATAAATCAGTCAATGTAATAATTTAATCAATATTTAAAAAAAAAACATATATATATATATATATATATATATATATATATATATATATATATATATATATATATATATATATATATATATATATATATATATATATATATATATATATATATATATATATATATATATATATATATATATATATATATATATATATATATATATATATATATATATATATATATATATATATATAATATATATATTATATATATATATATGCTGCAAAAAAATATACTTATATGGCTTTCGTGACAACCATCATTAAAATTATTAACAACCAACAAATAATTAATAATAAATAATCCTCAAAGATAAATAACCATTACTTTACCTTATTCAAAATTCAATAATGTTCAGAAACTGGTAAATAATAACGACAACAACAATAATAATAATAATAATAATAATAATAATAATAATAATAATAATAATAATAATAATAATAATAATAATAATAATAATAATAATAATAATAATAATATATGTGCAAATTTAATAAATTTATTAGGTATTAATTAGACAACGGGTTCCAAAACAGACCTTGTTCTAAGCCTCGGATGTTAGTTTGCATCACGTGACTAATCAAGATTCTCTGCAGCTAAATTTAAAGATTGAAATTTTAGGATGTAAATCTCACTGCAGCGTGCTTAAAGATTCTAAAATTAGGATTTAAAGATCTTGTTCCTGGGAATACTTTCCTTAAAGAATCCTCAAAATCTTTACAGAAACACACACACACACACACACACAAACACACACACACACACACACACACGCACGCACACACACACACACACATATATATATATATATATATATATATATATATATATATATATATATATATATATATATATATATATATATATATATATATATATATATATATATATATATATATATATATATATATATATATATATATATATATATATATATATATATATATAATATATATATATATATATATATATATATATATATATATATATATATATATATATATATATATATATATATTTTTTTTAAGTATTATGAAATACCACAAGACAGAGGGCGATAAGCAATGCTTTGTTGTTTATCATTTTACTTTTAAAGGGTTTGCTCTACACTGTGTGATGCAACCTCCTCTGAATACTCACATATATTTGATTGGGTAAGATTGCATGATTTATTTTAAATTTATAATGATGATTAAGCATCTGTTTAGCAACTGGTGTTGGTTTAGACTCTTCAATCTCAAATTTCTTCGAAATGTTCGTTGATCTCTTTCTTCAACATTAAAAGAGGATTTATGCCTTACTTACTCTTCCAACGTCACGACGAGATATATATCTCGGTCCTTACTACTTACTTGTATCAATCTATAATTTGTAAAATGTAAGGTTGCTAGTTCTGTTTCTATTTTCTTTATTGTGAAGTTCAATAAATTGATGGTTTGTTTTTTTTTTCTAGATAATTTTCCTCTTTTTCATTACAATTTGAGAGGGTTGGTAACCTTTTATTTTACAAAAATATAAATTGTTAAGTGTGCTACTTAAGATCCTTTATTTCTTCTCCATTCTAAAGTTTTTAGTTTCTTGGTCAATATTTTTTCCCTTAAGCAGTTATGTTTTTGATACTAACTGGTGAGAGTTAGTAGCATGTGGGACTTATGAATTTTTTCTATGTAATTCTTGTGGTCAATAGAGTGGTTCTTCAATGAATGACTGTCTCCTTATTCTGATTTAAACTTTTCAATATATTTCATTTACAATGACTAGCCTCCAAAACATTATTTTGAGGTCTAGAGATTTTTAGATGAAATGAAACATCGCAGTGAATATTTGATGCTTTTTGATTTCTCCAATTGGCAATCCAATCTTCATCCTAATTCAGAAATATGAAGTTGATTTTTAATAACTATAATTCGTAACCCTCAAACTATTCCTTGCATTCCCAATCAAGTTTCAGTTTTTCATTTTTCGTTTTAACAAGTCATTGTCTTTTTAATGATATTTTGGTCTTTAATCATGCAAGGAGAAAGCAGTAAATGATCATCAGTATAAATTAAAAGGAAAAGACAAAGTAAATCTAATGACTCATGAAGGTTGAATGACGTCAAGAGGAAAGGAGAGTGTATAATGGATTTATGTAGATATTTGGATTCAATTTTAACGAAGGCAACGATCTCATACTGTTACTTGTAACAAACCGAGAGACTGAGCCATTGAGATAAAGGGTTATGGTAGAACCAGTAGAGTCGAAACAAAATATATTTCTGGGCCTGGTCGAAAAAGAAGAAAACAGTGCCAGAATTGAAGGTAGCTAATAAAATATAAATTTAAAAAATAAAATAAAATAAACAAATACGGTCTCAGCCGCAGCTTGAGTTTGGAGGAAAAAAATAAAAAAATAAATAAAAAATACAAAATATTGACTCACCCGAATTGAAAGGTAAAAAAATAAAAGCACAAATACCGGCTTAGTCGCAGCCGGAGTTGAAGGTAGCAAAAATAAAAAAAAAAGCAAAAAGAAATACTGATTCTGACTGGGACGGAATTGGAAGTAAAAAAAAAAAAAAAAAAAAAAACCGAGTAAGTAGCCAAAATAAATAAGTAAATAAAAAAAATACCGATTCAGAAGAGCCGGAGTTGAAGGTTCAAAAAAAGCAAATAAATAAATAAATAAATAAAAAATAAAAAAAATCCAACTCAGCAGAGTCGGAGTTGAAGGTTCAAAAAAAAAAAAAAAAAAAAAACCCGACTCAGCAATCGTGACTCATAAACATATGAAATAATTAATTACTTTCATCATTTTAAGATGATCTTTTTATAAGGGAAAAATAGGTAAGGTTAAAAAACAAAAAATATACCAATATACAATGTAAATATATTATTATTATTATTATTATTATTATTATTATTATTATTATTATTATTATTATTATTATTATTATCTAGATATCTTTGTTTATTTTTAGTATGTCTGAATGTGTTTTTGACAGAGATTTCGCAATTTGATCTTGAGGACTGTTGTTGTTGTTGTTGTTGTTGTTGTTGTTGTTGTTGTTGTTGTTGTTGTTGTTGTTGTTGTTGTTGTTGTTGTTGTTGTTGTCGTCGTCGTCGTCGTCGTCGTCTTTTCCTCCTTAAATAAACTTGGGAATGTGAAAGAATGGCCAATTTCTTTTGTATTTAAAACGTGTCCCCAACATTATCATTCCTTTCATTTTAAATTTATGAATAAACAAATTTTTTTGCCTTTTTTTTTGGGGGGGGGGGGCTTGTCTAAATAACAGGAAAGTTTTTGTTTAAATTAAAGTTTTACATTAAATAATAAAATAATTTTATTTAACAATAAAATGTTTGTATTACTATAAAATTTTTGAGCTATTATAAAATAATTACCATAAAATTTTTTAATGACTGTAAAATGTTTGAATGACTATAAAAT
>SEYY01019549.1:62500-64487 GCA_009176605.1 Armadillidium nasatum
ATTATTTATTCATTTATCTATGATTTTATTATGTGAAGAAGTTGCTTAAAGGAACAAAGAAGTTGTTGCCTTGTTGGTAGAATCTTGCGGGGAGCCTTAATAAGCTCCAATCCTAACATTTGATGGATGTAGCTCTTTGGAGGTCATTCATGTTAGACCGCCGGTTAGTGACTATTGTCAAACAAACGTTTGTTTGAAATACTCAGAGATTCAGGTTTGAGTATCTATTGTAGAGATACTTGTTTTTTTTTTTGAGAGACATCAGAAACTCTTAATGATTTCTGAGAGGTCGATTTGACATTTATGTTATATTTTCATACTATTTTATATTATCTTTATTTATTTTCCTTTAACAATACCGAAATTGAGAAGCTATTTGATGTTTATGTTATATTTTCATATTATTTTATATTAGTTATTATATTATGACTCCTTTAACGAATTGATCATATTTAAATGCATTACTGGATAAGATCGAATATATTCCAAATCGTATAAAATTTTTGTGCATAAACTTTTGTGAAGTTCATCTCTCGTAAATGGGTTGAATCTAAGCCCAGGGTAATGTAAAATTATTTTATCTTCAATACATTTACGAGATATGATTTTCTTCTATTAATAATTATTCATATAAGAGGAAGCTCAAAAGCTCATTTTAACATTTCTTTTTATTTTATTTTATCTTAAGTTTATTTATTCTTTGTATAAATTGTAACTATATTATTATTATTATTATTATTATTATTATTATTATTATTATTATTATTATTGGTAGCGGACTTAAGATCACAGACTATAAAAGGGAGTTGATTTGAATTTATTAAAGAGAAGACTTTACTAGGTTCTTGGATCTAGTCCTTTTAGTCGTGGCTAATTGGAATTGAAGGAACGGATTCTTGAATCCGATATTTGGTCGTGGCCAAAAGCTGAGTGATGTTTTTATTAACATCCTAGAAGAACTTTTTCTTCTTGTTCAGCAAACACAAGTTCTTGAGCTTGTGCAAGTTTAAAGATTAAATAAGGATCTTGATCCTTATGTCAAAGTCCTGTCTTTGACCAAAGTCAATAAACTTATCCTTCGTCTTCTTTTGAGACCCATTTTCCCCCTTAACATTTTGTTTAACACCTTTTAATTATTTGTATAGCCTCCTAAGTCGCTCAGTTAAATGTTTGCTACCATTAATGTTTTTTTGTTTATTATCTTGCTGTAAATAAATATTATTAAGTAACTTATTGTTGTTTGTTTTGCCTCCTTTGAAGTTTCAGTCTCCCTTTATTTTTATATTGTAAACCTGACTTTGTGATTCCCCTTTTTTTAACCATCTTATTACGCTACCTCACAAAGTTCAGAGTTTATAATATATATATATATATATATATATATATATAATATATATATATATATATATATATTATATATATATATATATATATATATATATATATATATATATATATATATATATATATATATATATATATATATATGGGGAGAGAAGAATATATATTATAATTTTTAAAGTATTTAAATCATATTAAAATATTAATAAGTTTGGAGGATCGGAATCTTATATATATATATATATATTATATATATATATATATATATATATATATATAATATATATATATATATATATATATATATATATATATATATATATATATATATATATATAATATAATATATATATATATATATATAAATTAAGATATATATATGTTAATTATATCCTATATATATATATATATATATATATAATATATATATATATATATATATATATATATTATATATATATATATAAAAATACTGGATCATCTCGGTTCTTGGCATTTCACGTTCGAACCAGTGCTTGTTGCGTATTCTGTCAGTTTTGGGCTTTATGTTGATGTCATTTAGTTTTTTTTGTATCACAAACATTTTTATTTTATTGTGTTTCTCAAGGATTCTTCATTAATTATGCAACATTTATTTTTTTAAAAA
>SEYY01019550.1:0-5000 GCA_009176605.1 Armadillidium nasatum
TTTTATTCAGAGGTATAATTACAGGTTATACAGTGTTTCAGTAGGTCCTACTCTTCTAGATACAATATTTATAATTAGTTAGTTGTACATTACTCTGAAAAGGGGCTACTAAAAGGATACACATTGGTTTCCATTGAACCCCATAGTTTAGTTGATAAATAGTACATCAATATAAAAATTTAATAACCATTAATATACAAATATGATGCATAAATATAATGAACAATAATAAATATAGTAATAGCAATAATAATAATAGTAATAAAAAAGTTAATAACGATAATACCCATAATAATATAAATTAATGACAATACTAGTTATAAAAGTAGCTAATAATGGTAACAATAATAAAAATAGTTATAATAATTCTAATAATAATATAATAATAATGTATAATAATAATAATAATAATAATAATAATAATAATAATAATAATAATAATAATAATAATAATAATAATAATAAAAGGAATTAACAGCAACAACAACAATAATAATAATAATAGTAATAATAGATAATAATAATAATAATAATAATAATAATAATAATAATAACTGATTAGGTAGAAGGCGTGCTTGATGCAAAAATAATTAAAGGAAAAATCATAGAAGGAAAGTTAATCCTCTGAGCGTAATTATGCATTAAAAGAAATCCCAATTGAGATTAAGAGATTACCTTCCTTTGGACTCATTTCAGGTCAGCCTCAGTCGCTCTTTCCAGAGGTGGATGAATTTTCTGACGAGTCGAGAGTCGACAGGAGCCCGACCCGAGAAGAGTCGACAGAGAGTCGAGGAGAGTGATGTGACAAAGATCAGATTTCATTTAACGAGTATGATTTTTTTTTTTTTTTTTTTTTTTGCTGAATTTTTTTTTTTTTTTTTTTTTAATATATTTATAATATATATATAATATATAATATATATATATATATATATATATATATATATAATATATTATATTATATATATATATATTCTATATATATATATATATATATATATATATATATATATATATATATATATATATATATATATATATATTTTTTTTATTTTTACAGATCGCCACCGCTCACGGGCAGAGCCCTTTTCAAGGAGGGGGCACACACAAGGGGAAGAAAACTCGCTTAAACACACACCTAACGTACATCCCTCAAGTGGGAGCAAGCGGAAGCCTTGAAGAGTGGAAGATTAAATACAGGAGGAAAAATAGATGATGGTAGAGAATTCCACAGAACAGACATGGCTGAAAAGAAGGAGACACCACAACGGGCTAGCCTGGGATTTCCTACGTCCACACAAAATTCGTGCGAAAGCAGGGCACCCCTTTAGGTCGATAGTTAGAAGGGTCAGAGCGGCTACCTTTTTTCGAGATTGGCTGAACAAATGGACGCTTCCAGCATTGAGGAAAAATATTAGTATTAAGACATAGAGAGTAGAGCTGAACGAGGACAGGCGTCAACTCGGAAGCACATTCCCTGAGTACACGAGTAGGAATGCCATCCGGGCCACTGGCCTTCCTGACGTTCATAGATTTCAGGATCCCATGCGGCATGCACCCTATCATGAGTATTTGCAAATTGCAGGTAGAGACATGGGACACCTGAGAGGAGAGGGAATAGGAGGAGGGATGGCAGAATCGAGCAGGGTGGAATTTGATGAGAAAAGGAGACCGAAGAGATTATCATTTTCAGAGGGAGTAATAATAATAATAATAATAATAATAATAATAATAATATTAATAATAATAAATTAGCTACTGAACCATTAGAGCGAATAAGAGGAGAAAATACAGATTTACAGAAGTTATTAGAGATATTTTTAACAAGAGGCCAAAAATTTTTATCAGTAGGAGAACCATGGAGATCAACTCACTTCCTTTTCCATTAAAGTACACTTAGTCCGTCGAAGAACATCCCTGAAAAGATTCCGATCTGAATGAAAATTAGCAAGAGTGATAGGAGAAGGAGATTTTGAGGAGAAAAAGATTTAGTTGAAGATAGAATGAATCTCCTCATCCCACCAAGGATCACGGCCCCTACTTTTTCAGCAGAGACAGAAGCGTCCCCAGAGACAAAGCAAGATTCACTCCAATTGTAGTTAGCAAAGAAGCGACGCATTGCCCCCAAACTAGCCCGATTAAAGTACCAGAAAGTACGTTTAGGGGATGGTGGAGCTGTTGGAGAGAAAGCATTATAACTAAGAGCTATAAGATTATGGCAAGAGTTACCAATAGGAAGGAAAATGGTGTATTTACATCTAGGAGTAGTGGTGAAGCATATTAAATATATATATATATATATATATATATATATATATATATATATATATATATATATAATATATATATATATATATATATATATATATATATATATATATATATATATATTTATATATATGAATGATTCCACTCATACAGCTCTTCTTCGAATTGTTGCGTCACTCACTCTATCCCATCGCTACTACAATGGACCCTGCTCTTTCGAATTCTCCCGTGGCATAACTCTTCCATTGAGAAGGACTCGCGCTAAACAACTTTCTCTACAGAGTCTCATCCTTTCTCTGTCCAACACTCTAACTCCAGACATGATCGCTTTCTCAATCTTTCTACTGGTAAAGTTTGGAACACACTCCTTTTATCTATTTTCCAAACTTCCTTTATCTAACACACCTTCAAACGCCGTGTATCGGGACATAACGGCCATTAACCGACTGCGATTTTGACATCCCACTGACTCTGATGCAATTCCGTTGGTCTTTGCCAACCTGAGAATATATATATATATATATATATATATATATATATATATATATAATATTATATAATATATATATATATATATATATATATATATATATATATATATATATATATATATATATATATATATATATATATATATATATATATATAATATATATATAAACTCTTCTCACCATGAGCAGAAATTTGGTAACCTCCATGGCATTTTTTCATATCTCCTTTGGTGAGCAAAGGCCAGAAGCCCACTGATTTCCACCAGAGCTGGAGAAATACCAGAAATCTGGTCGTTAATGGTCGACATGTCCCTATACATGGCTTTTAAAAGTGTTCAAGTTAAAGGAAGTTGGGAAAAAATAAAGGGAGTGTATCCCAGATATTACCAGTACAATACAAATAAGATTGAGAATAGCAGTTAAGTCTGGAGTAGGGGAATTAGGCAGAGAAAGGATGAGATTGAGAAGAAAATGGTGTCGCAGAAGCTCTTTTAAGGTATGCAACGTGAGAGTGTAAAAGAACAGTGTTCGTTGTAATATCGAAATAATAGAGAGAGTGACTCATCAATTTTTCAATGGGCAGAAAGAGATTTCAGAGAGTTAATATCAGCAAAAAAGTTTTAAGACGAAAATCCCTAGACTCCACCTTTTGGAGAAGAGCTGTATGTGTTGAACCACCCCAGATGTGTGAGGCGCACCCCATACAGGGACGAACTACATCCCTATAAAGAACAAGCAAATGAGGTGGCCTAAAGAAATCACGAAGTTGTCTCAGATCATCCAACCTCTTAGAAGCTTATTTAGAGAGAGAAATAGTGCGATCTTCCCAAGAAAAATCACGAGAAAAAGAGACACTTATTATATTGAGGAGAGATAAAGGCTTGAGTCGAGTGCTTTCAAAGAAGTTATAATTGTGTAAAAGGTTGTGTCAAGTAGAAAGACGGTAGAACTGAATTTTTGAGGCATTGAAAGCAACCATGTTTTCTCTTCCCCAATTTGATATGTGAGAAAGTTGAGGTCAGTTGCTCCAATTAACTGGAAGGAGTAATGAAGAATGGAGTCATCAGCATAGGAGTGGATAGGTGACGAAGTAATAAGAAGAAAATTATTAATAAAAAGTAGAAAAATAGTTGGAGATAGGACACATCCTTGAGGAACACTACTATTTTAAGATTTAAAGGAAGAACGGTGGCCGTCTACAACAGCTGCTAAAGAACTATCAGAATGGAAATCAGAGAGGTCATATAGAGATGGATAGATTCCGAAAGAGGGAAGTTTTGAAATCAAAGTTTTGTGAAAGACTATCGAAAACTTCTTTATGTCTAAAGCTACAGAGAAAGATTCACCAAAACACCTAAGAGCAATGAAAACACCTAAGAGCAATGAGCCAGAGTCAGAGTGAAGAGAAATAAGATCGCGAATCGAGTGTTGTTTACGAAAACCATACTGGCGATCAAAGAAGAGATTAAAATTAAGGTGTTTCTAATGTTCATGTTAAAGACAGATTCGAAAACCTTAGAAGGAGCGCAGGTTAAATAAACTGGATTATATTTAGAGGATTGAGAGGGGTCTCTCTTCTTCGGCACAGGCTGAATGAACGTCCATTTTTAGCAAGAAGGGAAGTCAAAGTAGAGAGGCAGAGACAAAATATTTACCAAGATAGGGTGCATGCTCAGAAACACAGGTTTTGAGAAACGCAAGAGGAATACGATCAGGACCATACGCCTTCTTAGTGTTAAGCTTATAGAGAGTAGATATGACATATTTAGAAGACTTTGCAATATTTAGCATAAATGAGTTGGAGAGGATTGAAGGATAAGGAATAGTTCCAGAATCGTCTAAGATAGAGCTAGAGCCAAAGATATGAGGGAAGAGTTCAGCTTTAGTAGAAGGTAAAACGGCAGATATGCCATCAAAAGATACTGGATGAAGGAAAGAGGAAAAAGCAAAGTTAAAGTTGACAATTTTTTGGAAAATCCCAGAAAAGACGGGAGGAAGAGGAATCAGAAAGAATATTACATTTTCGACTGAGAAAAGAGATAAACTAAAAGCAAGGTTTGTTAGGTTTAGTAAAAAGGAAAAAATATGAAATGTATAGCTCCATGCCATAGTGAATCACCCCATGCCTTCGGCACATTCCGAGCGACCCCTCCCACAGAAGCAGTAATCATTCCATGGAGAATCAGAGAAGTACAAGTCAGAGAAGTTAGTAGCACCAAAGTGCTATAAATGTTTTCTCGT
>SEYY01019550.1:12500-15000 GCA_009176605.1 Armadillidium nasatum
CCCACCAGATATGTGGTGAGGTCATAAAAAGGAAAATTGTTAATAATGTTAATTGTGCAAAATGCTTTGCTATTCTTGCTGACGAAACAACATATATATCAAAAGCAGAACAGATGACAATATGCCTCAGGCACGTTGATGAATCATACAAAATAAAAGAAGAATTTTTGGAGTTTGTCCCCATAGAAGGATTTACTGGACATTTAATCGCTACTTCTATCTATTATTAATTCTTTAAAACAAAATGGAATATGGCGCTGCTGCAATGATGAGCGATGTTAAAGGATCCATTATCGGTTGCAAAGGAAATCTGCCCAACAGCTTTGTATGTTAATTGTAGTGCTCATGTCTTAAACCTAGTTATACCTCATGCTTCTAAAGTTCCCCTTGTTCACTTTTGCTTGAGTACCATAAAATATGTTGGAAACTTTTTCTCTTCTTCTCCAAAAACAACTTGTGTTCTTAAGGATAATATTAAACCAGATCTACCTGATCATAAGATGAAATCGCTTCTTGCACTTTGTGAAACAAGATGAGTGTACAAACATGATGCTGTAATAAAATTTAAAAAGCTTTATTTAGCTATGGTTCGTTCTCTTGAAAAAATAGAAGAAATATGTAATGGTGAAGCTTCAAAATAAGCACATCAATTGCAAATTCTGTATTTGATTTACAGTTTATTGTAACTCTTTCAGTTCTTAACAAAATACTATCAAGTACATTAGGAATCTCAAAACTACTTCAGACAGTTAACTGTGATTTAGCTGAAGCACTGGATCATATATTCGATATATAATATAGTAAAAGTTATGCAAAAATGGGATTTAGATGCAGACTCAGTACTCAAAGATCTCTTTGATGAATCCACTTGTCTTTCTTCAAAATTAAATATAACTAAATCAGTTCCTCGATGTACACTTCGTCAAATAAGAGTGTCTAAGTTAAATATTATTACACCGGAGCAATTTTGTAAGGTGAACCATTTTATTCCTTTGTTAGACAAATTTATTAATGACTTGGAAGACCGGTTCAAAAAGCATAATGATTTGTTACGATCACTTCAAAAATTTATTCCACGGCGCTGTTTTGATTTATTTTCAATAGCTGACTTACTTGCAGAAGATTTTACGCAAACTTTTTCCCTACCACTGACTACATAAACATGAAATTTGAACTTTGGAAACAAAAAGAGGGAGTTGAATGCTGATTCTAGGCCTAATACAGCAATAGAATCATTAAAAACATTCAATCCTATATTGTACCCAAACATCTGGAAGCATTTACAAATATTAGCAACGATTTCAGCATCAACAGCAGCACCTGAGCGCATACTTTCTAATTTAAAGCGTCTAAAAAATTACCTCAGGAATTCATTGGGACAAGATCGTACAGCAGGCCTACTATACATAATATTCACATAGATATAGAAGTTAATCCCGAAGAAGTAATTTTGCTTTATGCAAAAAGTCCAAGAAGAACAGATTTCTCTTGTGAAATCTGTCCAGTCTTCTCTCTGAGCATATATATATATATATATATATATATATATATATATATATATATATATATATATATATATATATATATATATATATATATATATATATATATATATATATATATATATATATATATATATATATATATATATATATATATATATATATATATATATATATATATATATATATATATATATATATATATATATATATATATATATATATATATATATATATATATATATATATATATATATATATATATATATATATATATATATATATATATATATATATATATATATATATATATATATATATATATATATATATATATATATATATATATATATATATATATATATATATATATATATATATATATATATATATATATATATATATATATATATATATATATATATATATATATATATATATATATATATATATATATATATATATATATATATATATATATATATATATATATATATATGTCTCCTCCGGTGGGCAAAGGCCAGGAGGCCTACCAAATTCCACCGGAGTTGGGAAAGGTCTATAATCATGGTCGATGGTGGCCGACGTGTCCAGACACACGGCGTTTGAAAGTATGTAAGTCAAAGGAAGTTGGGAAAACAGATAAAGGGAGTGTGTTCCAGACTTTACCAGTAGAGTATATGTAAGACTGAGCATAGCGGTTAAGTCTGGGGTCGGAGAGTTGGACAGAGAAAGGATGAGAATGTGAAGAAAGGCGTGTCGCACGAGCTCTTCTCAATGGAGGAGGTATGCAACGAGAGAGTTCAGAAGAGCAGTGTCTGTTGTAATAGCGATAGTAAAGAGAGAGTGACGCAACAATTCGACGGGCAGAAAGAGATTGAAGAGAGTTAGTAAGAGTAGGAGAGTTGATGAGACGAAATGCCCTTGACTCCACCTTCTCTAAGAGAGCTGTATGTGTGGAACCACCCCAGATGTGCGAAGCATACTCCATACAGGGA
>SEYY01019550.1:22500-27500 GCA_009176605.1 Armadillidium nasatum
TAAGTTTTTGTTGGATATTTGAGTTTTATGTCTAAATTGAAGACTGGAAACTCATTATTTAATTTGATAAATATCAGTGAGCTTAAGAGCGTTTGTACGAAAATGTCTTATAGGACTGTGACGAAAACTTTGTTTACATTAAGGGTTCTACGAGAGTAGTTTGTTGGGATCTTTAATAATGTTTTTCAAGATTTGGTCAATAGAAGTGGGCGGTGATTGGGATTTTTTTTTTAAAGTCGTTTTAAAAGTCTGGTAAAATGAATGAGTGATTGCATTTTTAATTATATTATTTTTCCTACAAGTATATAGAACGTTGAATGGAGGAATATTGGACTGTAGGAAAATTGCTTCTTTAGGTCTTTTCTTGATTGCTGTTTAAGTACTACTATTCCTTTTTATCAATGTTCTCCAAACTGAATTGTATTCTAAAAATTTATTGTGTATATAGGTTAGGTGGGTGGTGACTGATGGTCTTAAATGTTTTAAATGAACATTGAAATGTTGCCTCGACCTGTATCTGAGGAGTTTTTTGAATGATTCGATTTCAAGTGAAGTATCTTGGGTAGTAGAAAGGAGGGACATATAATGTTCAAGTCCTGCCTTTTTTTTTTTGTTTTTCCGATTATAGTAGTGTTTCAGCTCTTACAACAGGTAAATTTTTCACTGTGAAGAGTGTTGTTATGGTCATTCTTTGTTTAGCATTGGAGTGTTGCTTGAACCAATCACTCTGTTGATTGATTTTCAAAGCAGCTCAAGGAGATTGATATCACAATTCAATGGAAAAAAAGAAAATAGAAAGAGTCGATTTGAGTAGAAGAATTCAGCTCTTAAGTCAACTCATAAGAGAAGGGCTGAGTGAATGGAATCAGCCTACATATATGATACACACTCCAAACAAAGACAAACGATTCTCCTGTATAGAGAAAGCAATTGGAGTTATGTAAAAAGAATGTAGAGCACCACAGGTTTCAAAACACCTAACTAGGGATGGAGCGATACCAAAATTTTTACCGATACCTAAAAATTCCCCGAAGCCGATACCCGATACCCGATACCTGAAAATATGCCGATACTTGCCGATACTACTACCGATACCGATACTTTACTCCTATACAAATTTTTTGCCGATACCGATACCGATACTGAAAAGGTCGATACCGATACCGGTATCGGAAAATATGCCGATACTTGCCGATACCGATACCGATACTTCACTCCATCCCTACACCTAACCATATAACAAATATATATGCATCATATTTATGCAGTGAACTACCCTCTTGGAAATTTGTTCTATAAAAGTAACAACAGGAATTTTTGAAGAAAGAACACGAGCACAAGAAATATGAAGAATTAAGGACAAGGGAAGTTTGAATTATTTGGAAGATTATTTCGAATGAAGTGCTTGTTCAGTTATATTTCATAAATTACTGACTATGATATGTGTATAATTTTTGTTTATAGGCAGTTAAAAATCAATTTAATTAAAAGGGAAAAAGTTTTTAAACAGTTTCCTGAAAATTATAATAGTAATGATAAAAATAATAGTAATAATAATAATAGCAATTTAATAATAATAACAGTAGTAGTAATAATAATAATAATAATAATAATTATAATAATAATAATAACAAATAATATTAAACCTACGTAATAATTATTATTATTATTATTATTATTATTGTTATTATTATTATTATTATTATTATTATTATTATTATTATTATTATTATTATTATTGTTAAAGCTAGTTATACCATTCCAATATTTTATCATAAATATGTAAACAATTTAAACTATGCATTTCATTACTTGCCTGTAATTAAATTTCACTACTTTTTAAAAACGAATGCACGTCAATTAAATAAAACCATAAAAAATAAATAAATAAATAATAAATAAATAAATAAACAAATAAACAAACAAAATCTGTAAATAAAACTAAAATAAAAGTGTGAAACAAAAGAAAAAAAAGGAATAAGAAATGAAGAGAAATAAGATGCCAAAAATAAGGTTTAATAAGAGTTTATATAATATATAAGATACATAAGAGGCTCAGATTTGACTTTGAAATTTCAGAGACTCGACCCTTTCAAATTCTATGCATTTTATAGTAGTTAGAAATGTTTCTAAATATTTTATCATTCAGATCACATAATAATAATAATAATAATAATAATAATAATAATAATAATAATAATAATAATAATAATAATAATAATAATAATAATAATAATAATAATAATAATAATAATAATCGTAATTAATAAATTACAAGTAATTACTATTATTATTATTATTATTATTATTATTATTATTATTATTATTATTATTATTATTATTATTATTATTATTATTATTATAGAATTCGATTGTAGTTTCTTTTTATTAGATTTAAAATATGAAAAAGAAGAAAAGATTTCACAATGATTTTAGTTCATTGATTTAGGATTTTTTTTTTACCACCTCTTAGCATTTTATTTTTTTATTTTTAACTCAGTTGAAGTTATTATTATTATTATTATTATTATTATTATTATTATTATTATTATTATTATTATTATTATTATTATTATTATTATTATTATTATTATTATTATTATTATTATTATTATTATTATTATTATTATTATTAGTTATTATATTATTATTATTATTATTTATATATTATATTATTATTATTATTATATTATTATTATTATTATTATTATTATTATTATTATTATTATTATTATTATTATTATTATTATTATTATTATTATTATTATTATTATTATTATTATTATTATTATTATTATTATTATTATTATTATTATTATCATTATTATTATTATTGTTTCATTGTTATAGGCTTAATTTAGAAGGGAAACATGAATTTTCCGTTATTTCTAAACAAAGATTTAAAAAATAAAATAATTTTGCAATTAGAAACTTCTTGTAGGATTTTATTTTTTTGTAATAATTATTATTATTATTTTTATTTTTTTATTTTTTTTATTTTATTTTTTTTTTTTTTGGCCTTCCTTCCTAAAATAAATTTACATGTAAAAATGATTTAACTTACCGATTTATTATATATTATTCTGCTTAACTTTTTTATTTTATATTATTATTCTTATGGCGTTAAAATTGTACAATAATAGTTTCCTTGTGGAGATAAAAATTTTTAAATTATCAAATTTGGAAGACCAGATGGTGAACTTTTCTCTTTTAAAAATATTTATAAATATTTTTTGCTTTTTATTTTTTTATTTTTTTTTTAAATAATAATTTCTTTTGGTTAAATTTAATTTTTTTTTTTTAAAAAAAAAAAAAAAAAAAAAAATATATAATTTATATATATATATATATATATATATATATATAATATATAATATATATAATATATATATATATATATATATATATATATATATATATATATATATATATATATATATATATATATATATATATATAATAATATACTATAAAACCACTAAATAAAACAATAAAATAATAAAAAGTTAAAATTAAGGGGAATTAACTAAGTGTTAAAACCGGCAAAAGCAGAAATAGAAATAAAAATTTATAACACACAATATTTCAAGGAACTATGTCCTCCTCATCTGGTGCGACAAGACTAAAGAAGTTAAGAAAGAATGCGAAAAATCAGAGTACTCACTTATATAGAGGCTAAGATGTAACAAACAAACGAACAGACAAATGGAAAGGGCAGAAGCGCAT
Organism: Armadillidium nasatum; assembly: GCA_009176605.1. NCBI lineage: Eukaryota > Metazoa > Arthropoda > Malacostraca > Isopoda > Armadillidiidae > Armadillidium > Armadillidium nasatum. Next base: position 26,227 of record SEYY01019550.1, read on the forward strand.
AAATAATTTTAAAAAACCAAAATCATAAAAGTGTCTTTAAAAAATTAAAAGTAAAATCATCTAATTCAAAGAAACCGGTGGAAGAATTAAAATTGTTACTATTTTTTATAAAAAATGATTCAACCAGTCTTAAGATATTTTTATTTTTTGAAAGATAATGAACCGAGAACTATTCCAATTGATAATATGATTTTCAGTGATGTGTGAAAAAAAGGCATTACTAAGATTTTGTCTTTGAATATCTGCTTTATGTTTTGAGATGCGAACATGCAAAGTCTTTAGAGTCTCACCAATATAAGATTTGTGACAAGTGTCACAATCAACTCTATACACACCTCCTTCTGGTACTATTTTGGATGCATTTTTCCTAATTAAATTTGAATGAAAAGTGTCAGGGAACGTAAAAATAAGGTTAATGTTAAGAGTGTTTTTCAACATAAATTTCAAACATAGTAATGATTTTGCATAAGGAAGTATGATTATATTTTGGGGCTGGACAGGAATAGACGGATTATGACAATTATAAAAGTTTAAACGTGCTTTTCGGTATTGCGTTTGGATGTAGTCATGTGAATATCCGAGGTTCAAGAAAAGTTGGAAAACAAATATTTTTTCTTCATCTATAAAGCAAGGATCTGTGAGTAAAAACGATCGAGAGAAGGAATTGAAGATTATGTTCTTTTTGATATTCAAAGACAAAATCTTAGTAATGCCTTTTTTTCACACATCACTGAAAATCATATTATCAATTGGAATAGTTCTCGGTTCATTTATCTTTCAAAAAATAAAAATATCTTAAGACTGGTTGAATCATTTTTTATAAAAAATAGTAACAATTTTAATTCTTCCACCGGTTTCTTTGAATTAGATGATTTTACTTTTAATTTTTTAAAGACACTTTTATGATTTTGGTTTTTTAAAATTATTTATGCGCTTCTGCCCTTTCCATTTGTCTGTTCGTTTGTTTGTTACATCTTAGCCTCTATATAAGTGAGTACTCTGATTTTTCGCATTCTTTCTTAACTTCTTTTAGTCTTGTCGCACCAGATGAGGAGGACATAGCTCCTCGAAATATTGTGTGTTTTAAATTTTTATTCCTATTTCTGCTTTTGCCGGTTTTAACACTTAGTTAATTCCCCTTAATTTTAACTTTTTATTTTTTTTATTGTTTTATTTAGTGGTTTTATAGTTACTATTAATAATAGAGCACGAGTGAATTAGTTCTCTTTAAAAGTCGTTTTAATATATATTATATATAATATATATATATATAT
>SEYY01019550.1:32500-50804 GCA_009176605.1 Armadillidium nasatum
TCATCAAATTCGGATGTAAATGCAAGAACTTTCTCCTCTTGACTTTTGTTTTTCCTGCTAGCATTTTTCTGAACATATCTCCATCGATTGTATAATTTTTCAACTTTGGGTATGCAATATTTCTGCAATTTCTAAGGTATTCGTCCTTTTTCCCAAAATACGAAAACTTTCTGCAAAGTGAGTCTCTAAGCTTCTTTTAAATCTAAACCAACTGCGTCCATGCTGCAAAATAAAGATTCAACACTTTATGATTAAATGGCAAGTTACTGCCTGTTATTTGGTGAGATACATGACCAATGAGATAAATTTTACTTCTCTTTCGAACACGAGTTGTTGATGAAGTAGAAGCCATGACTTCTTTAAACAAACTCTAAAAAACAATATTTTATTCTTTTAAAAAATCAAATTGAAAACGCAGAAGGTACACAAAAATTCTGGTTGCATTCAATAAGAAATAAAAAGCAACTAAAACAAAAATTCTGGTTGCATTCAATAAGAAATAAAAAGCAACTAAAAGACACACTAACTTCGGTCCTATCTAGTTTTTCTTAGGCCAGTTTGCCAAATTTTCTTTTTTTTATTATTTTCTATTTTTTATTTATTATTATTTATTATTTTTTAGTTTTAATTAATTTTAATAATATTTTTAATTATAATTAATTATAGAAATTATAGAAAGGTTTTAATTATAGAAAATTTTATTTACATTAAAACGCATTCATTTATTTAATTATACGTTTGGCATGAACAATAATTAAATGGAACGTAAAATGCTTTGAGGATTCCACGATTATTGAAGCCACTAAATTGAAATTTTCTCTGAAACTATTTATTTTACAAGGAAAATTGTTAAAATCAATTTGAAAGACAAAAAAAAATTACCTTTAAAATGAATCTACCTAGAAAGCAGTAAACAGTTAGAGAGTAACATAGGAAAAACGGTGTTTTTTTTGGGCTAAAATTCGTGATTTTTCATAATTTTAGGGCCATTGAGACACAAGTTAACAATGTCCGATTGAGTTGAAACTTTACCAATCACATTTTTTATTAACAAAGCACATTTCTGTCACATGATCCTTTACGATATTTAAAAAATCTCTTTTCGCTAAAACCACCCTAATTATTGAAATTATTAATATATTAGTATAATCATATCCTTTCAACATGATATATGCTCGTGTTCAATGAATCATTGGTTTGTAATAGTAAATTTCTTGTATTTGCTATATATGTGTGAAGAAGGTTGACGAAGATAATGTTAAATAGTTAATGATGATAAAAAAATACGAATCACAAAAGAAAGAAAAACAAGAAAATATCTGTATTTTCATGTTTAATAAGAAATATTTTCATCATAATTGAATGTTAGGTAATGGATGGTTAGTTGAGATTACGACAGAAGAGCATAATTTGCTAGGTGTGCATCTATTAACTGGTCTGGTTGAGTATGGTTAGGAATGGTATGATTAGGTTATTATAGTGAAACCCATCATTGTTATTATAATGATAAATCTACCAATACTTGGCAACTTCGTTAGTGATGAGAATTGAGTGATCTTGCGTGGTAAAGATTCTTAAGTTAAAGGAAAGTCCTACATTTGCATCAAATCAAATTCAAAAGGATTGCATGTGATATGTTTTTAAATCAAACTAAGAATAGATGCAAAATTATGAAATTTTAGAAAGATACATAAATAAACTTTGAAAAGCATCATTATTAAACTACTTCTTCTTCTTATTATTATTATTATTATTATATTATTATATTATTAAAATAAAAAAAAAAAAAAAAAAAAAAATAATAATTAATTAATAATAATAATAATAATAATAATAATAATAATAATAATAATAATAATAATAATAATAATAATAATAATAAATAATAATAATAATAATAATAATAATAATAATAATAATAATAATAATAATAATAATAATAATAATAATAATAATATATATATATATATAATAATATATAATAATAATAATAATAATAATAATAATAATAATAATAATATATAATATAATAATAATAATAATAATAATAATTATTATTATTATTATTATTATTATTATTATTATTATTATTATTATTATTATTATTATTATTATTATTATTATTATTATTATTATTATTATTATTATTATTATTATTATTATTATTATTATTATTATTAATTTTATTATTATAATTATTTATTATTATTATTATTATTATTATTATTATTATTATTATTATTATTATTATTATTATTATTATTATTATTATTATTATTATTATTATTATTATTATTATTAATCTTTTTATTATTCGTGATTAAAATATCATAAAATTTAATTAATTATCTCGTTCATATTCCATTTTAATTGTTAGATGCTTTAATCCCAAAAAATTTTTTTTCTTCTTTATCATTTAAGACACCTTCCACCACAAAGAGAGGTATGAATATTTTTAAGTTTTCTTCATTCTTAATCTTAATTTCACCCACTTCCAGTAAAGAGTTTTGCTCTGTCATTGATGGTAACATCTTTTCTATCTAGAATCTTTATTGTATAACACATTGTCATTTAGAAATTTATGTCTCTCACAGCAATCTTTGAAACTTTGATTTTAAAGGATTTAATTTGAAATGGTTTGGACGACCTCATTGGAAAATCATAGCCATATTAGCAACAATAAATAGGAAAGTTATGGTAGGAGTACAATAAGGTATTTAAGGTACATCTAAAAGGGGAAGTATATTTAAAATGAGAAGAAGAAGAATGGAGAATAAAATCGTTGGAATTAAGTGGAAAAAGTTAGAGGAACATTTAAGAAGGTCGGTAATGAAGAGTTGGTATAGAGTAGGATATAAAAAGAATCCCGATGATTATGATATTTAGTAGGAAGGAGAGAAGTCCTTCGTCTGCATTTGCTGAAAGAGAACTATTTTATTAAAGTAATATAAATGTAAGTTTGTAAGGTGAAGAAAGAAACTCAAATCGTGGTTGCTTAGAGAGGAAAAATTGTAGTTGTGTACTGTCAATCCCAATATCCACAATGAATAAAAAAATTAACTGTAGAATACACAAATCATTCATATATACCTATCTAAATATATCTCTCATAAGATATCTTCTTACAAAAAGAAACATGTTCCCTCTTTTCAATCCCATTTTATCACTCTAATTTGCAAAATCAGAAATCTTTCTTGTATTCAAATCCATGTCATAGGAATAAGGCTCAGATTGATCAAAATATTCATTGAACTAGTATAAAAAAACTATATAGTGATTCCAATTGCATCAATACACTTTTAAACAAAATTAGCTAATTATACATAATATTTCAAGCACTATTTCTGATTCTCATCAATATATTGCCCAAATGCTTTCATGTTTCTACTAATAATGACACCTAAATCGTATTCTTTATCAATAAATAAATGTGAAATTGTTAACTAAAATACCAATTTGAACTACCAAGATGAAGTATTTCAAAGCCCCATCAAAATGTTTACCTAAAGCATGCTGATCTTTTTCATCAGCTCTCAAGACACCAATATTTATAGTCAATTTAGAATTCCCTACAAATTTTCAAGTTCTACTTTTCAGTACTCCTTCGATATCATTTATATAAACCAGGAAAAGAAATTTGCCGGCAAGAATTCAGCAGATAAAAAAACACCATTTTATAGCTTCCAATCATGAATTACCATCATTAAGAACTATGAAATATTCTCTGAGACTTAATTTTTGATTCAGTTAAAACACTTCTTCATATATCCAACATTATAACATATGTTATAACTTGTTCATAACTCTATCATAAGTACTTTATCAAATGCTTTATCAAATCTTAAAAAATTATGAAAACTCGTTCCCCTTTGCCAACCCAATCAGAATCAGAGAATATGAATTTTTAAGGGGTATTTCTAATACACCTGTATATATATATATATATATATATATATATATATATATATATATATATATATATATATATATATATATATATATATATATATATATATATATATATATATATATATATATATATATATATATATATATATATATATATATATATATATATATATATATATATATATATATATATATATATATATATATATATATATATATATATATATATATATATATATATATATATATATATATATATATATATATATATATATATATATATATATATATATATATATATATATATATATATATATATATTATATATAGAGCAGAGAGGTTAGCTGAATATATAAAGAGTTTTGATTTGAAAACATCATTTTTTCTGTTGAGAAAGTTTGTCTATAAAAATCGTTATATCATCAGCTTACATTCATTCAAAAGTTTTGCCCAACTTTTTCTTCAGCCTTTCCTTTTTATACATTTTTAATCTTCCCTTTTCGCAATGAACTTATTTGTAATTTTCCCCCCTGTCTTTCCTTTTGAACTATAAATATACATTTGTATTATGAAAAAAATCAAATTTGTAGTTCAGAACCAGCTTGCTTTCTCCCCCCCCCCTAAAATTCAATATATTTGAGCATGAAAATGCTAGAATTTGGAAACTGTTTCAGCACTTTTTAAAGTCTTTGATACTTAATAAAAATATTAAAATATAACTAATATAAAATATTCGTTAATTTTTACCTTTCAGTCAATTCAGAATGAACAAAATCAAAAAGACAGACACAGGCAGGGATGGAGATAGAAAGATAGAGAGTGAAATTTAAAGTATTTTATCTTATTTATAAGATTCTTTCTTTATATATAAAAATACATGTTAGAGATTTATATTAACTAATGTGGCTGAGATTTCTTGTATACCATTAATTTTCTTAGTCCTCTTAATTTTCTTCTTCTTCTTCTTTTTTTTTCTTTTTTTCTTTTTTATCTTCTTCTTTTTTCTTCTTCTTTTTCTTCTTCTTTATCTTCTTATTTTTTCTTCTTTTTTTTTCTTCTTTTTCTTCTTCTTTTTTCTTTTTCTTCTTTTTTTCTTTTTTTTTTTTTTCTTTTTTTTTCTTCTTCTTTTTTTTTTTTCTTCTTTTCTTCTTCTTCTTCTCTTTTTTCTTTTTCTTTCTTCTTCTTCTTCTTCTTCTTCTTCTTCTTCTTCTTCTTCTTCTTCTTCTTCTTCTTCTTCTTCTTCTTCTTCTTCTTCTTCTTCTTCTTCTTCCTCCTCCTCCTCCTCCTCCTCCTCCTCCTCCTTCTCCTCTTCTTCCACCGTTCTTCTCCTCAATCAGATGCGATTTGCCTATGTGCTTTGCATGTCAATGACTGACTTCGTTTATTCCAATTTGAACAATTTCTCGAATTATTTTCTTTGCCATTCTCGACACGCTCTTCACCTTTTAGAAGAAGAAAAATTTTTTTTTAGAAAAAGATAAAAATTCGCACCAAAAATCTTAGATTAAAATATATTATTGTATAATAAAGTTTATGTGGAGTGTTGATCAGAATTTCTTGGATTGCATAAAAAATTTATTTTACTTTCTTATCCTAACAATGGCGTTTATTTTTAAGACTCAGAATTACATACAATGTAAACAAAAATAAAAAAAAAAAAAAATTAAAATTTTCAAAGGAATAAAGTATTTAATATCTTCTAACTCTAGGAAGATCAGTTTTTAATAAATTTTAAAAATAGTATAAATATATATATATATATATATATATATATATATATATATATATATATATATATATATATATATATATATATATATATATATATATATATATATATATATATATATATATATATATAGACCAGTGATCGTACGGGATTCACTACTCCGATCCAGTTCCCAATCCCGATGTAAAAATTTTAATCACGAAAAATCAAAATTATTTTATGGCGAAAGGATTTTGCAATTAACTAAAATATTTCACAGAATATTCCTAAAATTTTTAATAATAAGTGCAACCAGCATTTACCATTTCCGATTTTATTGTGATGGTAGTATAATTGATAAGCACCAACACACTTGTGGAACAGACAACGTTCTTTCCGTCTTCTAGATCTGGCACAGTAGAAGGGAAATGACGTCAGAGTTTCTGCGAAGGCTCAGACAGAACGAAATATCTGTGTCAGTTTGCCAGTTTCTAAAGTTGTAACGTTTGGTGGTTCTGTTCTACACTTATACTGTTTCAAAATTCCTTATTAATTATTTTTTGTTGTTATTTTCGATTAGTAGGAGTGTATAATCCAAGTTTAGGATATACTTTATTGTATTTTATTCAAATTTCAAATAGTAAATTATTTGCCTTTTTCAAATTAGCTTTCTGTCCTTCTATATATGATAGATGAATACATATATATATATATATATATATATATATATATATATATATATATATATATATATATATATATATATATATATATATATATATATATCTTAAACGTTCTTATAATGTCGAGAAGAAGTGCCTTTTAGCTGTACTTTAAGCTGCACAGCACAGAGAATGGTTTTGCAGTTTCTCAACTGAAGCCATGCAGAGGTACGTCAACAGCAAACATCGAGTTGAGTAGCGGTTTGACATAAGGAATGAGTGTTCATTTGCAGCCGATGCATAGAAAAGAAATTTAAAGAATGTAAAAAGCTGCAGGAATAGAGCAAGTTTAAGAATCGGCGAAAAAAGAATAACATCTATTATAATTATTGGAAGATGAAAAAGAAGATTTTTCCGAATCTGGTTTGCGTTGTTCAACGTTTCCTCGCAGCACCACAGAGTAACGTTTCATTTGAATGACAATTCAAAGCTGATAAACGCATTATTAATGATACGCGCTCTCGATTGCTGCCACAGAATGCATAGATCATCATCTGGTTAAATTACAATGTTCGCACTGTGGGCAATGGCACTTTCTCAGTTCTCAAGGAGCATAGAAAATAAAAAAATAAACACGAATACACAGAACATGAATATCAATTGGCTGCTAAGCTCGACATATTACTGCAGTTAAGCTGCAACGAAGACAGCGTTTGCTCGATTTAGGAGATTAATTAAAAGGAAATAAATAATGTTATTGTTAATAAACTGAAGGAATCTTATAAGAAGAATGTTATTAACGTTAACGATATAAGTTCTTTAAAATTTAAGTAAGGCCTCTTTCGTATATCAAATTGTACAGTACAAATTTCGGTTACGGGGCTATTAATTATAATGCTGTGATGTAACATGTTTTATTTGCACTAAATAATAATTAAAAAAATTGTAGCATCATCACTATCAGGCGTTTCCCAGCTTGTGGATCTGGGTTTGCCACTATTGTAAATTTTGATCGTGCACAGCCGAAGCCAATACATTAATAAGAAATTCAAAATCCTGATCCCGATTCCGATCCCAATCTTGATCCCGATCCCGATTCCGATCCCGATCCATGATTCCGAAAAAATCGTAATCCCGGTCCCGATCCCGATCCCGAATAATTTTCAATCACGTACGATCACTGATATAACTTTACTGAACAAAAAATTAGTTACCTGTTTGGACACACACCTAATAGCTTGTAGAACCTTCCGAACAAGAATGACAGCTGCAGTTCTATCGGAAACGAACAGGATAAGTGTCTATATGTATGCGACATCAATGTTCTGATACTCTTAAATCAAAGAATTACGCAGTTCGAGCAAAATGCGTGGATGCTACTCCTAGTATCTGACATGCTACTTCTGATCATCTAGTTTCTTATAGGGTGCTTTGAGAGCAAATAAAGATGTTTGATTGCTTCCAAATGCTCATCTTGCTAAGCAATGTTTTTTGAATCCCTTTGAACGCACCAACTGTAATCCTGAAATAATTCAGATGATGTTCAAATGGTAAACCTTGGTTGTTCAGTAGCTCTATGTAGACATGGTGAGTCATCTTTAAAGACATCCAGACGATGAGCTCCATTGAAGACATCCTCAGAAGTAAGTATTATTGCAAACATTTTATGGTAGATGCATGACATATTGACTTCATATATACGACTCTCATTGAATATCATGGAATGATAATCACGTTCCTGGATCTGGGAATGTTCCGTGCAACTTCGAAGGCTTTTAATTTACAGTCGAGAAGAAAGTCGACAATTGGAACTGGTACTTCGTTGACAATGTGTCGTAAATGGCAGCAAAAACATTAATCGAACCGGTTACAATTGGGAGAGAGAGTGCTGACTATATAATCAGTCCACCTCTACTAAATCGTCGGTCCATAAACGTATCTTCAAGATGCAGTATGATAACTAAGCTAAAGTGTGGTGGAGAATCATCGGGAATAAACCACGTAGTATTACCATTATGTAATTGAACGAATTTTATGTTACTTTAATTTTTGATCTGTGGATTTGTGGATCCATGTATGTACATGCATAGAAACTATTTCCATAGTTTGGGTCTGTTCACACTTTGCCTCAACTTTGGTCAAGAGATATCGAATCACCCTATACATATATAGTTCTAAAAGTTGGTCTATTTGTTACTAAGCTTTAGATTCAGCCACTAAATTTATTTCCTCTTTTGATTTTAGTTAACGTAATGAAATCTGAAAGCAATGATTGGCATGTCGGTGGTTAATGTTGAATTTAAATGTTTATCAGTTAGACGTGATTGCAATTTAGATTTTTTAATGTTAAATAAAGAATTTTTTTTTTTTTTTTTTTTTATATATAAACGTGTTATTAAATCTTTGAAGTGAGTCTTAGTATTAAAATCTTTAGATTTGGATAAAATTTTTCAATATATTTATTGAACTCTATAACAAATTCAGGAAGTTTACTTGGCCGGTCCAAAAAATATCTTTGACGGGTCTCACGTTCGATACCTCAATACATCATCAGCACGACTCGTTTATTTTCTGTTGAAATGCAGGGGACCTCAGGGGACGTACCTCTACATGACTGCCTTTTTTTCAAAAAATACACTGCAAAAATTGTCCTAACGAACCGTTGGGACAAGCGGTAAAATGTCACAACAAATTTTTTCAGTTATTTTCATTTTAGAAAATAAATTAGTGAAGCGACTTTCTTATGCTTAAAAATGTCTTTTCTCTATTGAAAATTTAACTGCCATTTTTGCCACTTGTCCCGACGATTTCGTTAGGACAATTTCTGCAATGTATATGAATAAAATATGTAATTATAGTGAATGAATATCTAATAGTGTCAATTTATTATCCTTTTTCCTCATTTATGAGAGTTTACCTTTGATATATATATATATATATATATATATATATATATATATATATATATATATATATATATATATATATATATATATATATATATATATATATATATATATATATATATATATATATATATATATATATATATATATATATATATATATATATATATATATATATATATATATATATATATATATATATATATATATATATATATATATATATATATATATATATATATATATATATAATATTATATTATATATATATATATATATATATATATATATATATATATATATATATATATATATATATATATATATATATATAATATATATATATATATATATATATATATATATATATATATATATATATATATATATATATATATATATATATATATATATATTATAATATATATATATATATATATATATATATATATATATATATATATATATATATATATATATATATATATATATATATATATATATATATATATATATATATATATATATATATATATATATATATATATATATATATATATATATATATATATATATATATAATATATATATATATATATATATATATATATATATATATATATATATATATATATATATATATATATATATATATATATATATATATATATATATATATATATATATATATATATATATATATATATATATATATATATATATATATATATATATATATATATATATATATATATATATATATATATATATATATATATATATATATATATATATATATATATATATATATATATATATATATATATATATATATATATATATATATATATATATATATATATATATATATATATATATATATATATATATATATATATATATATATATATATATATATATATATATATATATATATATATATATATATATATATATATATATATATATATATATATATATATATATATATATATATATATATATATATTATTATTATAGTAATAAATTGTTTTAAAATTAATTTCGAAAAATAAAAATAATATAAAATTGTTAAGAGGCGACATATGCATTTGCAATTTATAAAAAATAAATTAGAATATATATATAAAACATACAGAAAGCAATTGAGTTTTTCATAAGCATATTTATTATTTATCATATTTATATTTACATTAGTGTTTATATTATATTTATATTAGTATCAAAAAGCTTCTGATAATCGAGTGCATTTTCTCTGCCATGATAAAGTATTTTTGATAGACACTTTTATGAAATATAAACCTCCAAAGCTGACAAAATTTAAGAGATTTATTTTGCTTTCTTAATAGATTTACTGTTTTCATTTCTTATAATTGAAAGCAAAATGATTTCTTGTTTAACGTACTATTAGACAGCATAATAAACACAACAATTTTTTGGGAATATATTTGACTGTTAAACTATTTTAAGTTCAAATATAAGCAAAAATTACTTTGGATCTGACCATCATTCTTCCCACCATCCCATCCTTATTCATTCTACAAAAATGACTAAACCATCTTAATGCACCCTCTTCTGCTCTGCCCACAATTCACCTCCTCCATTCATACTTCTCCCTTAGTCTTTCGTTTCTAATTCTAAATGCTCTCCTTAACCCACAAATCATTCTCAGTCCTTCCATCTCAAAAACTTCCAATTTTTTCATCGTCTGAGCATTCATCACATCCATTATACCCATACATTCTTCAGATGGCAGACACATACTCTCAAGCATTCTTACATTTATTTCCTTCAGTATTTTAAGTCTCTTCTATATCTCACTTAATCCTCCCATCACCCTATTCTTTATTTCCCTTGCATTCACCCTTTTCCCTCCACCAGCATTCAAAGGTATTTGAACCCTTCTACCTCCTCATGTTTTTCTCTCCTACCTCGACACCACCTCATTCATCCTCCCTTATTACCTCGTCCCCGCCACCAATCATCATCGCTCTACTTTTTTCATGGATTTTCTCTTAATCTTTTAAGCGCACATTCTCGCACAAACTCCCTCACCAATAGTTTCAGCTCCTCAGACTCTTCATCCATTACCTCATCATCAGCAAAACAGCGAGAAAAATATTTCCCATTCACCCTCCTCACTTCTCATCCTAACACTCTCAAATCCCCTAACAACACCATCAATTAATAGATTAGAAAGCCCCTGAGGCATAACACATCCTCATTTTAGCCCAATTCCTATACCGTGAGCTCCTTCTTAACTCTCACCCTGGTTATACATTTATTACAAAAAACTTTGATTCATATATATATATATATATATATATATATATATATATATATATATATATATATATATATATATATATATATATATATATATATATATATATATATATATATATATATATATATATATATATATATATATATATATATATATATATATATATATATATATATATATATATATATATATATATATATATATATATATATTATATATATATATATATATATATATATATATATATATTATATATATATATATATATATATATATATATATAATATATATATATATATTATATATATATATATAATATTATATATATATAATATATATATATATATATATATATATATATATGAACAAATTACGCAATCAGTGAGTCACTTGTACGTAATTTTTCACTTTTATTCTTAACAGGGCGAAAAAAAACCTCTGAGGAAAAGGGGAGCAATTTGGCAGCAATTTCTGCGATAGGAGTTATCAAATTTAAATTTATTTTATTCATCTCGAGAAAAAAAAAAGGTTACAAAAAAAAAAAAAAAAAAAAAAAAAATAAATAAAATTTTAAGCGTTGCAAATTTTCGCCTCTTAAGGCAAATATTTTCCAGTTATAAGATTCGTTTTGAACATATTTTAAAGGAAAATTTTGTTTTAAAGCTTAGTTATTAAGTTAAATATTTTGACAATATTTTTAAAATTTGTCACGAGTGGAAAATAACGGCTTATATTTTACGAGACTGAAATATATATTTTATGGATTTATTATATATATTATATATATATATATATATATATATATATATATATATATATATATATATATATATATATATATATATATATATATATATATAATATATATATATATATATATATATATATATATATATATATATATATATATAATATATATATATATATATATATATATATATATATATATATATATATATATTATATATATATATATATATATATATATATATATATAAATATATATATATATTATATATATGGAGCTATTTTTATTACAATATTTATGCATTTTTGTTTATTTTCAATTTTGCTTCATTTTTTATTGATTTTTCAAGGGATGAATTTTTTCATTTTATCAAAAAATTCCAATTTTTTTTATATATTTTATTATTATTATTGATTATTTTATATATTATATATTTATTATTATTATTTTATTATTTTGTTATTATTTTTATTATTATTATATATTATTATTATTATTATTATTATTATTATTATTATTATTATTATTATTATTATTATTATTATTATTATTATTATTATTATTATTATTATTATTATCATAATCACTATTATTATTATTTATTTATTTTATTATTTTTTTATTTATTTATTTACTAACTTTTTTGTTATAAAAATTTAGAACTTCACGAGCATTGCCCTATTCGAGTTGTGAAACCAATTGAGAGAATAAACCAACAACCTCAAACATAATTCTACCTCCACTCCACGGCAAAACCAAATTTTAAATTCTTTGATTTAGAAAAAATTGCAAAAAAAAAAAAAAAAAAAAAAAAAAAAAATCTTGCAACATGAGTTGTAGAATGGATAGTTTTTTTTTTTTATAATGAGTTAACGTAATGCAAAAATTACTTAATTCTTATCAATAATATTAGAAAAATAATGTGAAATAAACTTATTTTGAAATGAAGAATAACTTTATTTAATTTGATTGAAATTTATTAATTTAAAAATTAAATATATATATATAATATTTAATTAATATAATATATATATATATATATATATATATATATATATATATATAATATATATATATATATATATATATAATATATTATATATATATATATATATATATATATTATATAATATATATATATATATATACTATATATATATATATATATATTATATATATATATTTATATATATATATATATATATATATATATATATTATATTATATATATATATATATATATATATATATATATATATATATATATATATATATTATATATATATATATATATATATATATATATATATATATATATATTATATATATATATATATATCTGGTGAGTAAAGATTAGAGGCAATTCTTTCTTTTCTTTTTCTTTTTTTTTAATTTTTATAGTTATGAACACGTCTTATGAGCAGTTCCCTAATGACCATATTTCATGAACGTTAATACTGTAAACGTACACTTTGGCACAAAACCCAAATGAAGACCAAATTAAAGGCCGATATGTTACTATGCACTGCGTTTGAATGTGTAAGTCAAACTAAGAGGAGAAATAGAAAAAGAAAGTGTGATTCTAACTAGTATAACGCATTTGAGAATGAGCATATCTGTTAATGTTGGAACAGTGACCTGAACAGATAAATGATGATAAGGCTGTTTATAAAGATGTACCGAACGAGCTCATATCAAAGGAGAAGGTATGCTAGTGAAGAGATCAGAAGAGCAGTGTCGATTATAAAAACTAAATTCTAAGAAGAATTATGCAGCGGTTAAGTAAAAATAATAATAATAATAAAAAATAAATAAATAAAAAGATTAGGAGAGCAATGAGAGTTGAACCATATATGATGTGGGACTCATACAGTTATGAACAAATAACTCTGCTATTAAGAGCGTGAAACTAGGATGATAATAAAAAAATTCTTAGAGTTTCTCAGCATACCCTACCTCTTAGATGAATGTTTTGAGATATAAAAAATGTCATCTTTCCAAGAAAGGTTTTAGGAAAAGTTGACGTTGTAACTGTGTGAAAGATATTATTATCTAGGGGTAGATGAAAAATAGAGTTTTAGGGTAATATAATTAACTGTGTTTTCTCTATGTGCAAATAAACAATACGAAAAAAGTCAAAAGGTATTTACTTCGAAACCAATATCATTGCATCACCAATTAATTGTTGTTTGGGACGCCTTTCATAAGGAAAGGAGTAATTATGGGTAGAGTCTTCATCATATGAGTGGATATGTCGTGAAGTAAGAAAGGGATGATCATTATGAAAAACTAGGAATGTATTTTATACTGGACAAAACCATGAAATAACTCTCTATTGATAGATTTAAAAGATGACCATTTGGCTGAATAAAATAAAAACTCACACTGGACGACCAAAGAGTAAATCAAATAGGTTGCGGGGAGAAAAATAGACAGCGAAATAAGGAAGTTTTGAAATCATAGGTTTTGTGCCAGACTCAATAGAAAGTGCAGCAACAAACCATTCACCAAAATGCAGAAGAACAGAGGACTCAGTATGAGGGGATTCAGCTTTAAAGAAAGGCAAGAATTAAACTGTGCCATAGAGAGAAACTAAATACGAGAAAGAGAGAAAAGCAGTGATAGAGTTGACATTTTCTGCAAAATACTAGCGAAAGCCTGAAGCGGAAGAACAAGAAAGACTACTAGGCTTTCTAAAAATAAAATTTTTTAGGAAATAGAGATCTACTACAGTAAACCCCAAAACATATTAATTACTTATACATTTTCTCCAAACAAATAACAAGATTTAACTTTAAATATATTAATTTTATATTAACTTTGGGGAGAGGTGATGCGAGGAGAAGGTTCAATCCTCCAGTGGGTGGGGGCGAACCGTATACTACCAGAGACGTTAGAATGGAGTTTAAAAAGTTGTTCAGTGGTGTGATGAATTGGTTGCTTGAACGTAAGAGGTTTAAATGATGATTTGAAAAATGTGTTATGGGATTATTTGGGTTATTTCTCTATCTCTCCAAATCTGTCTAAATTTTTACATTATTGTTCCTTTCAAATAATTTTTCCAGCCTCTTCTTACATACTTTGAAATCATTGTCCCTTTTTTTCACGCACTCGCTCAGTATGAATTGAAATGTCATCAGATATTTAAATTTTAATGATAATTAATATTACTATTAATATAATTATTATTATTAGAGGTAGTAGTAATAGTAGTGGTAGTAGAAGTTCATAGCTATTAATATTACTATTATTATTGTTATAATATTATTATTATCAAAATTATTATTATTATTATTATTATTATTATTATTATTATTATTATTATTATTATTATTATTATTATTATTAAAATTATTATTATTATTATTATTATTATTATTATTTATTATTATTATTATTATTATTATTATTATATATTATTATTATTATTATTATTATTATTATTATTATTATTATTATTATTATTATTATTATCATTATTATTATTATCATCAGCAGTGGTAGGGGTAATAGAAGTGATAGTAGTAGTTTATTGGTATTATTTTTATTATGATAATTATTGCTATTATTATTATTAATATTATTATCATTATTATTATTATTATTATTATTATTATTATTATATTATTATTTATTATTATTATTATTATTATTTTTTTTTTTTTTTATTTTTTTTTTATTATATTATTATTATTATATAATTTATTATTATTATTATTATTATTATTATTATTATTATTTATTATTATTATTATTATTATTATTATTATTATTATTATTATTACAACAGGGTAGTAGTAATAGAAGTTGATATTATTATTATTATGATAATTATTATCATTATTATTATTATTATTATTATTATTATTATTATTATTATTATTATTATTATTATTATTATTATTATTATTATTATTTATTAGTATAATACAAGTATAGTAATTAGCTTATTATTATTATTATTATTATTATTATTATTATTATTATTATTATTATTATTATTATTATTATTATTATTATTATTATTATTATTATTATTATTATTATTATTATTATTATTATTATTATCAGCAGTGGTAGTAGTAATAGAAGTGATAGTAGTAGTTTATTTATTATTATTATTATTATTATTATTATTATTATTATTATTATTATTATTATTATTATTATTATTATTATTATTATTATTATTATTATTATATTATTATTATTATTATTATTATTATTATTTATTATTATTATTTTTCAATAAAAGGAAAGGAAAGTACGTATTAATTAAAAGAAAATCCTTTTTAATTAAAAATTTTAACATTGATATATATATATATATATATATATATATATATATATATATATATATATAATATATATATATATATATATATATATATATATATATATATATATATATATATATATATATATATATATATATATATATATATAAATACTTACAACCTTTCCCACAGTCGTGGGGTGGTGTCTATCGCAGGCCACATCCATTCAAATATTCACCCCTTCACCAATCTTTTCTATTCATTCCTATCCTCTGCCAACCGCACACCCTCCTCCCAATTCAATACTCTATCCCTTAACATCTCCTTGACATTACTCATCCACCTTCCCCTCGGTCTCCCCTATCTCTCACACCATCCACTTCTAAAACAAATACCTTTCTAGCCATTCTCTCATCATTCATCAAACAAACATGTCCAAATCATCGCAGCATAATTTGCTCAGCTCTCTCAACCAAACTCTTTCTCCATCCACTCTTTCTCCATCTCTTCTACCAACTCCACAAACCGCTCTCAGACCTTTCATTTCGAAAACTTCGATTTTTTTCCTCTTTCTAGAGTTCAACCTCCATACTTCACTCCCATACATAACCACCAGTATACAGCATCCCTCAATCATTCTCACCTTCACATCCCTTGGTAACCTTCCTCTATCCCAAATACCCTCAAACCACCTAACACTTCTCCCCTTCTCTTATTCTATGACCAACTTCATCACTCATACTAACATCAGCCTCTCCAAAAATCACCCCAAATACTTCATCTAAATTTTCACTACCTACTTTAATTTGTAAATCATCTCCCTCAACCACACCCCTCTCTCCTCCCTCCCCATTTTTCATCCACAGCACTTTACTTTTACCCTCATTTACTCTTAAGCCTAAATCATCACAACCCTTTACAAACTCATCCACCAATTTTGCAAATTTTCATGTGTTTCAGCCAAAAGTATCAAATCATTAGCATACATCAGCACATTTGCATCACACATACCATCATGTTCCCTCATTCTCACCCCTTTCCCTACCCTATCCATTTAGATTTATCTCTTTTCACTTTTCTCAAAGCTTTACCTATTTCTTCTATAAGGAATTCCCCCTTCGACTCTTCCACCATCCCTCCCCTCTCCCTCATACCAGCCACACTCCTACTCCTCCTCACATTCAATAGCCTACTAAAATACTCCATCCATCTTGCTCCAACCTCCCTTTCTTCCTGTCTATCTTTTTATCCCTCACAGCAATATTCACCTCCTCACACCACCATTCAATTCCTTTTCTTTTACGCCTCCCTCCCACCCTTCTTACCCCACAAACATTCTTTGCACTTTCTACCAAATATTCCCTTAACCTTACCCATTCCTCCTCCACTCCCTCAACCGCACGCTCTTTTACCTCACCCCATCTTAACCAAGCTCTCTACTAAATTGCTTCCCCACTCCTTCTTCTTCCTCCAATCTCTCTACTTTCACAACCTTTACTGCTCTACTTATCTCCCTAATCTTCTTACAACCTTCCCTTATTCTAATTTCAGCCATCACCAAATAATGATCAGAAATCCCTCTAGAATATATATATATATATATATATATATATATATATATATATATATATATTATATATATATATATATATATATGCGGCTTTTCAGGGTAGGGAGAGTAGGCAACGCCTACTTGCTTTTTTAACCCAAAAATATTACAAAGTATATATATATATATATATATATATATATATATATATATATATATATATATATATATATATATATATATATATATATATTATAT
>SEYY01019551.1:0-7500 GCA_009176605.1 Armadillidium nasatum
TGTTTTTGGCGTGTTGTTTGTTGATGTGTTAATAGGGTTAGTTTGGAGCTTGGAGAGGAAGGAGGGGAGATATTGAGGAAAGAAATTAGGGGGATTTTGGAAGGAATTTAGGGGGAAAAATATAGGAAAGTTATTTTGATAAGAAAGAAAAGAGGCGACTAAACTTTTGTTTTAAATCGTATGAGATCATCAACATCTTCATATTTTCAGTTCAATTTCTTTTTTCCCCCTCATTTTCCTCCCCTCCCTCTGTAATTTTTTCCCATCGTTATCCCCTATATCCTTTTCATGTTATCCCTCCCCCCAAACTCCCTCTTTCATGTAAGACCCTAATCCGGAAACGGACGTAGAGACATGAGGCCTTTGAATTATTTTTAAGCTCTATCGAAGTAAACGATAGGATCAAGTCAAGTGGAAAAGTGTTTGTCTCATATATAGTAATATATATATATATATATATATATAAGATATATATATATATATATTTATAATATATAATATTATATCATATATATATATATATATATATATATATATAAATATATATATATATATATATATATAATATTAATCGAGACTATTTCTCTCCAGGGCAAGATAAGTTGATAACAGGATTGCTAAATTGCCTGGTTTTGACTTCATTTTGTCAGTCCTTTTTGAGTTTCTGGGACAATGGTTTAACCCGGAGGTTATTACAAGGATTTTAGCAATATTTCATGCTCTTAAGTAAATTAAAAGATTTCATTTTTTGGTTATAGAGGAACCAGTAAACGAATTAAAAATAAAAATATTTAAAGTTCCATTTTTAAAAAAAAAAAATATATCCAGAAGAGCATGCAATATCATGTGTTTGAATAGAAATTGCTTTGTAAATCCTCGAAAAAGTGATTGGAGCTATACATACAGATGCACAAACACTCACGTATATGAGTGGTTATAATAAATAAGTAACCATCCAACAGTCAGATTTCAAAATAATTTGAATCATAACTTCAGATTTCAAAATAATTTGAATCATAACTTCAGATTTCAAAATAATTTGAATCATAACTTCAGATTTCAAAATAATTTGAATCATAACTTCAGATTTCAAAATAATTTGAATCATAACTTCAGATTTCAAAATAATTTGAATCATAACTTCAGATTTCAAAATAATTTGAATCATAACTTCAGATTTCAAAATAATTTGAATCATAACTTCAGATTTCAAAATAATTTGAATCATAACTTCAGATTTCAAAATAATTTGAATCATAACTTCAGATTTCAAAATAATTTGAATCATAACTTCAGATTTCAAAATAATTTGAATCATAACTTCAGATTTCAAAATAATTTGAATCATAACTTTACAGATTCAAAAACATAATTTGAGATTCATTCATCAACTTCAAGATTTCAAAGTAAAAAATACTGGAATGATCATTAAAACTCAGATTTCAAAATAATTTGAATCATAACTTCAGATTTCAAAATAATTTGAATCATAACTTCAGATTTCAAAATAATTTGAATCATAACTTCATACCTTTTTAATAGGGGGAAAAATAGAATAAAATATAATAAAAATAAAAAAAAAAAAAAAAAAAAAAAAAAAAAAAAAAAAAAAAAAAAAAAAAAAAAAAAAAAAAAATAATAATTATACAAATAATAAAAAAAATGCAAATTTAAAATAAGTTTACTTATACATTAAAAATGTAAACTTAAATTTAAACCAAAAAAGAAATTCTTACGAAATAAAAAAAAAAAAAAAAAGGAAAAAAATATATATTAAATATATAAACGAAAATATATAAAAATGTAATTACTATCAAATAGTAAGTTATGAACTTCCATGGCACACAGTCAGCCTGATCTCTTCTAAGTAATTAGAATTATCTTACTTCACACCTTCTAAAATAAGCGAAAAAAATATATAATAAATATATAACGAAAATGATAATAAAATATAATAAATAAGTAACCATCCAACAGTCAGCTTTCTAAGTAATTAGAATCTCGACTTCAAACCTTTTAAAATAAGAAAAAAATTATGTAATAAATATATAATGAAAATATAAATAAGTAAAGTAACCTCTATACAGTCAGCTTCTAAGTAATTAAGAATCTCACCTTCAAACCTTTTAAAATAAGGAAAAATATATATAATAAATATATACTAAAAATATAATAAATAAGTAACCATCCATTAGTCAGCTTCCTAAGTAATTAGAATCTTAACTTCACCCCTTTTTAATAAGTAAAAAAAAAAATATAATAAAATAAAATAAGTACCCATCGAACAGTCAGCTTCCTAAGTAATTAGAATCTTAACTTCACACCTTTTTAATAAGTCAAAATAAATAAATAAATAAATAAATAAAATAAAATAAATACAAAACCAACGGTAAGCTTTCAAAATATTTAGAATCTTAACTTAATACCTTTTTAATAAAGGTTGAAAGGAAAAAATAATATTTTTCATAATAAGTAGTAATCCAGCAATACCTATGGTACACATGATAAAAAGGGGGTGCACGGAGCACGGCTGTTGAAAATAGAATTCGCTAATAAAACTTGCATACATTATAAGGCAAGTGGTGCATAATGTTGATGTACAAATGGTACAGTTAAAGGAGGTAGTAGAATTTATAAAGATTGTGTAAATGGCCCAATAAATGCTTGTGCTACACAGAAAAGAGTTAATACAAATGGCCCAATTGATAACATATATATATATATATATATATATATATATATATATATATAATATATATATATATATATATATAATATATATATATATATATATATATATATTATATTATTATATTATGATTATATATTATTATAGTATATATTATATTATATAATATAATATTATATTATATATTATATATATTATATATATATATATTTTTTATTTTCTATATATATATATAATATATATATATTATAGAATATATATATATATATATATATATATATTATATATAATATTATATATATATATATAATATATAATAGTTACTCAAACTTATGCATACCCACTCAAAAATAAGTGTACCATAAAGATATATTTTGAATTCCAATTTTTGTAGATTACCTCAATAGGAACGTTCGAATTTCGATGTATTGCTCATTGAGGAGCGAAGGAAGCGTCTGTAATCAAATATCTCGAGTTTATAAAGTATTGAAATGTCAAAAATATTCCTAATAAATTAGAAGAGTGAGAGGGAGTTCTTGCGTTCCTAACGCATATTCATGCGGTTTTTTTTTTTTTTTTTTTTTTCAAATGTAATTTTTTAATAAATTAGAAAACGAATGCAGGAGAGGACATTTGAAAGAAGGAGTTTAATAATAAGGGAATTTAAAAGTAAATAGATAGGGTAAATAAGAATAGATAAAGTGAATAGAGGAAGTAAATAGAAAGAAAAAGGGAAAAAAATAAAAAAAAATTTTTTTATATGAAAATAAATAAATTTAAAAAAAAGACTAAATAGATGAAATAAAAAGGAAAAAAAGGAAATATATAATGTAGGTAAAATACATAAAACAAATATATAAACCAGATAAGTTAATATAGAAAATAAATGCGTAATAGAAAACGTAAATAGTATATTTAAAAGAGAAAGTAACCAGATAAAGGAGTTGATAAAGAATTGGAAAGTGAATATGTAATAAGTATAATGATGAACAAGAACCTAAAGCACTCGCCTAGCAAGCGAGAGTACCAGGATTCGAGGACTCGTCGGGGCGGGAAATGTGAACTTAACTCCGAATGTCTCAGTCGTTAAAACGAGTACATTAGTGAATTGCTCTTGTCACTGATGGGAAATAATCTTCGACATCAGAGATAGGCCTGGCCCAGTCAGCGGTATTCGCCGCGGGCCCGTGAAACCCAAGGATCTTCCTCGAAAGATCCCACTGACAGAACAAAAGTCCTTCCTGGGGGAAGACGATTATATATATATATATATATTATATATATATATATATATATATATATATATATATATATATATATATATATATATATATATATATATATATATATATTATATATATATATATATTTAATTATATATATATTATATATATATATATATATATATATTATATTATATATTATATATATATATATATATATATATATATATATATATATATATATATATATATATAGATATTATTTTATTAATAATTATATATATATATATAAAAATAATTAAAATTAAAAAATAATAAAATATTTAATAATTCTCAAACAATTAATAGTAAAATATCGAAATTATTATTAATAATAAATTGAATTTTAATAAAATAATAAAAAAATAAATAATTAATAAAAAGACAGTAATATAATAGATAATTATATAATTAATAAAAAATAATAATCAAATAATTAATAATAAAACTAATAATTAAATAACGATAAAAAAGAAAATATTTAGTAATTCTTAAATGATTAATGGTAAAACATTGAAATTATAATTAATAATAAATTGAGTAATTAATAAAATAAAAAAATAATTATTAATAGAAAAATAATTAATAAAAAGACAGTAATATAATAGATAATTATATAATTAATAAAAAATATTAATCAAATGATTAATATTAAAACTAATAATAAAGTAACGGTAAAAAAAGAAATATTTCATAATTCTTAAATGGTTAATAATAAAACATTGAAATTATAATTAATAATAAATTGAATAATTAATAAAATAATATAAAATAATTATAAATAGAAAAATTAATAAAACGACAGTAATATAATAGATAATTATATACTTAATAAAAACTATTAAATAATAATCAAATAATTAATAATAAAACTAATAGTAAAATAACGATAAAAAAGAAAATATTTAATAATTCTTAAATGATTATTAGTGAAACATTGAAATTATAGTTAATAATAAATTAGTAATTAATAAAATAAAAATAATTAATAATATAAAAAGTAATATTTAAATAATTAATAAAAAATACAGTAATATAATACATAACTATATAATTAATAAAAAATAAATAGAAAATTTCATAAATAATAAACAAAGAATTAATAATAAAACTAATATTAAAATGGATGAAAAAAATGAAAAGAAAAAAAACTTTTAAAAAACATTTTCTAGAAAGAAAACTTTATTAAATATAAAATAAAAACAGTTAAGTAAAATAATTCTTAAATGAAAAAAATTAAATAAATAAAAATAAAAAAAACAAGATTTTTTTTTTAAATTAAGCATTATATAATATATATATATATATATTATATATATATATATATATATATATATATATATATATATATTATATATATAATATATATATATATATAATATATATAATATATATATATATTAAACGTGAAATTAAAATTATTAATAGCAGTAAAAAAAAAAAAAAAAACCCTTTTTTTTTTTTTAAATAATTTTATTTAAAACTTGAATTAAAATTATTTGTAAAATAAATAAAAAAAAATAAAAATATTTGCTTTTGCCAAAATAAATAAAATATCACAATATTTATTGAATAAAATAAAACGTATAAATAAAAAGATAAATGATAATTAGTTATTTTTTTTATTAATAGATAATGAATTAGATAAATAAAAAAATAATAATAAATAAATATATAAATTCAATCTACCAGCTGAAGGTCAAAGTTATTTATGAACCATAAAAGAAAAACCTTATATATATAATATATATATATATATATATATATATATATATATATATATATATATATATATATATATATATATATATATATATATATATATATATATATATATATGAAATAATATATATATATATATATATATATATATATATATATTATAATATATATATATATATATATATATATATATATATATATATATATATATATATATATATATATATATATATAAAATATAAGAATAAAACAATTAATTTGAAAAGAATATTTGCATCACTTAAATGCGCAATCTCATCGCATTATATTAAAATATAGACTTCAATATTTCAAAGCCCCCCATACCTCCCCACCCACCTCCCTAAATCTCAACCTATGTTGCTTGCATAAACTTTCATTCGTTCCCACTCTTCTAATGCTTGCTAAATAAGCTCTCTCATTTACTCACTCGTCTCAATGCTTGAATAAATTCTTGTTCTCTTCTTCCCTCCCTAAATTCCCATTCGTCCTCCCCCCCTTATTTCATTGCTTGCCTTAGTTCTCAATCGCTCTTTCATCTTGATGCTTGCTTAAACTCTCATTCGCTACCTCACCTCCAGTGTTGCTTGGGTAAACTCCCATTCGCTCCTTCCCCTTCCATTGCTGCTTGCGCAAAGTATTCGCTCCTTCCTCCTCCATTACTGCTTGCGTATGCTCTCATTCGCTCCCTCCCTTTCATTGTTCCTCCCCTTTGTTCCCTTCCCTTCATTATTGCTTGCTTAAATTCCTATTCACTCTATCTCCTTCTTTCCTTGCTTAAACTTCCTTTCGCTCAACTTCCTTCCTTTACAGCTTGCGTGTACTCCCATTCGCTCCCCTCCCCTCCATGTTGCTTGCGTAAACTCCCAAATGCTCCCTCTCCTCCATTGCTTGAGTAAACTATCCTAAATAGGTAGAGGGGATTCCCCACGAACATGATAAGCATTGAAATCTTCAAGTTAATTAGAAACTGCCTAAATCTTTAATTTATATATAAGAACTTTGAGATTTCTAGTTATTTTTGGACAATTAATAATTCTTTATTAAAAAAAGAAAGAAAAAGGAGTTTTTATGTCAATCCATGTAGTTAATTTAAAAATAAAAAATTACAAAAATTATTGATTAATAATTTATTAATAATTTAAAATTTTGACTTAAAATGTAGGTTTTGTAAGATTTGAACTTAGATCACTTTTAATCTTGGGATCATTTGTAGAATAGGAACCCCAAAATTTGTTTGATAAATTCAAAGGTTTTTATTTTTTGTTCTGTATTTAGCAACAGTGTGCCCAGTTAGGCCTAGGTCTGGTTAGGTTAGGAATGCCTTTTTTTTATTCTTAAAAAAAAGCATTAATGAACCACTTTTTTTTAGTATAATATATATATTATATATATATATATATATATATATATATATATATATATATATATATATATATATATATATATATAATATTATATATATATATATTATATATATATATATATATATATATATATATATATAATATAAATTATATATATATATATATATGGTTTCGGATACCAATAATTTTAATTACATATCACGTCCTTCATAATTGAAGATTTCATAATCATTTGAAATATTTCATATATTAAATTTGAAAGTAATTCATATATTAAATAATATGTTGGAAGTAGAAATATCATAACACACTTCCGTAGGTGTATCTAAGGAACAAGGGGATCTTGTCCCCACACCCAGAAATTTTGGTCAATCGAATTGAAGTTCAAAATGCAATATATATATATATATATATATATATATATATATATATATATATATAT
>SEYY01019551.1:10000-17500 GCA_009176605.1 Armadillidium nasatum
AATGAGTATGATATTGAGGAGAAAGTACGGGAAGGTATTAGAGCTTTATATCGGAATAGCAGGGCATGTGTGAGAGTGAACAGAATGGAGACTGAGTTTTTTTATGTAAATAATGGTCTGAGACAGGGTTGTGTAATGTCTCCGGGATTATTTAATTTATTTATTAATAAAGTGGTTAGTAAAATGGATAGGGTAGGAAAGGGGTGAGAATGAGGGAACATGATGGTATGTGGGATGCAAATGTGTTGATGTATGCGGATGATGTGGTACTTTTGGCTGAAACACATGAAAATTTGAAAGTATTGGTGGATGAGTTTGTAAAGGGTTGTGATGATTTGGGTTTAAGAGTAAATGCGGATAAGAGTAAAGTGCCGTGGATGAAAAATGGGGAGGGAGGAGAGAGGGGTGTGGTTGAGGGAGATGATTTACAAATTAAAGTAGGTAGGGAGAAATTGGAGATAGTCACTGTATTTAAGTATCTGGGGGTGATTTTTGGAGAGGCTGATGTAAGTATGAGTGATGAAGTTGGTCATAGAATAAGAGAAGGGGAGAAGGTGTTAGGCGGTTTGAGGGATATTTGGATAGAGGAAGGTTACCAAGGGAGGTGAAGGTGAGAATGTTTGAGGGATGCTGTATACCGGTGGTTATGTATGGGAGTGAAGTACGGAGGTTGAATGCTAGAAAGAGGAAAAAAATAGAAGTTTTCGAAATGAAAGGTCTGAGAGCTGTTTGTGGAGTTGGTAGAAGAGATAGAGTCAGGAATGTTAGAATAAAAGAAATGTGTGGATGGAGAAAGAGCTTGGTTGAGAGAGCTGAACAAAGTATGCTGAGATGGTTTGGACATGTTTGTAGGATGAATGATGGAGAATTGGCTAGAAAAGGTATTTTTTTCAGAAGTGGAGGGTGTAAGAGATAGGGGGAGACTGAGGGGAAGTTGGATGAGTAATGTCAAGGAGCTGTTAAGGGATAGAGGAAAGAATTGGGACTAGAGTGTTGGTTGACAGAGATAGGAATGAATGGAAAAGATTGGTGAAGTGGTGAATGTTTGGATGGATGCGGCCTGCGATAGACATCACCCCACGATTGTGGGAAAGGTTGTAAGTAAAAAAAAAAACACTATATATATATATATATATATATATATATATATATATATATATATATATATATATATATATATATATATATATATATATATATATATATATATATATATATTAGTATGCTGATCGTAGTGGGAAAAGTATATGGGAGAATTTTAATGGAAAGAATAGGGATGAGTGGTTTGATAGGTGAGGAAAAAGGGTATTTAGGGAAGGTAAGAGGTGTACTAATCAGGCTTTCACTTTAAGAATGATTGAAGAGAAAAGTAGAGATAAAGGGAAGGATTTGTACATATATAATAGTGTGGATAGGAGTAAACTGTGGAAGGTTCTGAAAGAGTATAAAATTGCATGGACGGTATAAGGGCATTTTATAGGAATAGCAGGGCATGTGTGAGAGTAAATTAGAATGGAAGCTGAATTTTTTATCTAAATAATGGGTTGATTCAGGGTTGTTTAACTTATTTATTGATAAAGTAGTGAGATTGATGAGTAGGGAATGTAGAAGGGTGAGAATGGGAAAATCAACAAAAAGTACAGGACACAAATGTGCTATTGCATGCAGGCGTTGTTGTCCTTTTGGTGGAGTCACAAGAGGACTTGAAGGTTTTGGTGGAGGAATTTGTAAAAGGTTGTGTCGAATTGGGCTTAAGAGTGAATGCGGATAAGAGAAAGTATAATAGCAAGTTTATGGTGTTAGGAATAATTTTGGCTTATGATAAACATCACCCCACGATAGTGGGAAAGGTTACTTATATATATATATATATATATATATATATATATATATATATATATATATATATATATATATATATATATATTATATATATATATATATATATATATATATATATATATATATATATGTGTGTGAGAGAATGCATGTGAGTGTGTGCATGCTTGTGTGATTCTTTACGTGAAGAATAGAAAAGTAATTAGCAAATAAAAAATAATTTTTTTTCAAAAATTTGTAAATTTTTAATAAATAATGTTCTTGCATAATTACTAAAAGTTAAAAAAAAAAAATGATTTTTTAATTTATGAACATGAAATGTTGTTAAATTTCCTCCTGAGACGGGCGAAGAAATTATCTTTAATAATAATAATGATGATAGTAATAATAATAATTATTATTATTATTATTATTATTATTATTTAAGATTTTCGCTGCTAAAGTTACTTCACTGTTTTCACTTTACAAAAAACAAGCAAAACAAAATCTAAACTTTCATTTTTAAAAGAAAAAAAAAAAATTCCTTAACTGTTCTAAAGAGTATTCAAAAATCCTGTCATTTTATAAAGTAGAAGCCAGCTCCGAGATGATAAGAGTTTAACTTTCAAAATTTAACATTATTTTAAACAGCATATTACTTTGAAATCAAAATGAGTGTGGAAGCTAAAATATGTGGCATGCATTAGTGTGCTTCTATATTATTGGAATCCTTATTTTAATGTGAGTGTGATAATGGTATCAAATTTTCTGAGTAGTTTCAATATTTTGAGGAATTGAAGTTTGAAAATTATAAGTGAGTGTAAATTTCAAATTTTAAAACATTATATTAATCTTAAATTAAAATGAGTGTAAAGGTTTAAATATGAGGCGTGCATTGTTATGCTTATTTAATATGGAATCTTTGCGGTAATATGAATGAGTCTTTTCAATATTTTGAATGAACTTTGAATATTTGAATTTTTTTTTTTTTTAAATACTGGACAATATTTTAAAAAAAAATTTTTTTAAAAATTGGACAATACATTTTTTTTTAATTTAAGGACAAATTTTCGAACCCAAGGAAAATGTCTTGGAATTTTCATAAAATCACGTCTATAAAAGACAAAAAAAATTTTTTTTTTTTTTTTTTTTTTTCTGAAAAAAAAAAAAAAAAGACAAATCTAATGGTTAAAAATAAAAATTTCAAATCCAGTATTTACCTATTTATTACAGTTGAAAATTAGTGGAATCAATGATTTACCAAATTTGGCATTACTTTTTTTTTTTTAATTACAAATTTAAATTTCTCGTAATTTTCATAAAACTATAAAAGTCCAATCTAATGGTGAAAAAAAAAGCTTCAAACCAGTAGTTACCTATTTATTACAGTGACAAAGTCAGTAGCAACAAAGATTTACCAAATTGGACATTAATTTTTTTATTAATGTTAAAGAAAAATTTTCAAACCCATAGAAAAATTTCTCCGAATTTTCATTAAGTTGAAGAGTAGTTGTGATTAGGATTTTATTTAAAATACTTTTTTAGAGAAATGCAAAGTCAAAAAGATAATCTTCATAGGAAGAGAAAATGTTGGTTTGCTTGTAAAGTATTGTACTAAATGAATGCAAAGAAATGAAAGGCATAACATTGCTTATATTATAGCCAAACGAATAACTGTAATTTATCATGTTACCTTATATATATATATATTATATATATATATATATATATATATATATATATATATATATATATATATATATATATATATATATATTTATATATATTATATATTATATTATATATATATATATATTATATATATATATATTATATATATATATATATATATATATATATATATATATTATATATATATATATATATATATATATATATATATATATATATATATATATATATATATATATATATATATATATATATATATATATATATATCACAAGTTTGAATCCGTCTTGCATACAAGCTGTGACATATTTAAAATGCTTCTTATTGTATGATTGTTAAATTATAAATAACAAGAGTGTTTGTCAGTGTTTGTTGCTGAATGTTTATCAGTCCAACAAGGAGAAGTGAAAATCTTAGACACTCAGATTATATATATATATATATATATATATATATATATATATATATATATATATATATATATATATATATATATATATATATATATATATATATATATATATATATATATATATATGGCGTGTGGGTGTGTATGAGTGTGTTACATGCAAAACACAATTGCACGAAGATTTCAAATGAATATACATAACAATGGGCAAAAAATGTGCATTTTCCCAACCAAAAACAGGATGGTATTTTGAAACCTTTCAAAGTTTTTATATTAAAATGCCTATTCAAAGAAAACGCAAGATTTTGATGGTTTGAGCATAATTATTATTATTTTCTCTCTCACGCACGCGCACACACCACACACACCACACACACACACACACACACACACACACACACACACACACACACACACACATATACATATATATATATATATATATATATATATATATATATATATATATTTTAATTTTTTTATACACATCACTACCGCTCACGGGCAAAGCCCTATTCAAGGAGGGGGTGCTAGAACATAGAAGAGATAAAACAACCCACATGCCCACCTAACGCAAATTTCGCAGGTGAACAAAGACTTGGGCCATATAATATATAATATATATATATATATATTATATATATATATATATATATATATATATATATATATATATATATATATATATATATATATATATATATATATAATACAATAGAGGGAACGATTAATTTAGAAATTAATTCCCCTCTATTAGGACAAAGGTTTATTCAGTGGCGCTTCTCGATAATTCACTTCAACAATTAACTTCGGACCAAATTCTCAAAGCCGTAAACATTTATAATAAGAATAAAGCTGAAAGGTTCTGCAAAAGGATAATTCGGGAAGGTGGGTCTGTGGGAAAGTTGGAGAAGGGGGGGGGGAGGATACTCGCAGAAGGTGGTCTCTGGGTGGGAAAGGGGAGAGGACTCTGAGAAGATGGTTTCGTGTGATGAAGTTTTCAGAAAGGCGTTATATGGAAAATGCCTTCTTCAATAACGTTATCTTTATCATGATTATCTTTTATTTTCCATTTAATTATTATTATTATTATTATTATTATTATTATTATTTTTATTATTATTATTTTATTATTAATTATTATTATTTATTATATTTTATTATTATTATTATTTATTATTTTATTATTATTATTATTATTATTATTATTATTATTATTATTATTATTATTATTATTATCGGTAGAAGTTTTATTTTGCAAACTGGCAAATTAAGTTTTTTTTCCACGCGTTTAAGAAAATTTGTTGTTTCGTGGTATCCTTTTTCTAATGTTTAGATCAGCTGTTACAGATGAACTATTTTTGTATATGGAAAGGAAGGGTTTGAAAAAAAAAAGACAACTTTAATTAATGAATGCAAGTTGTCAGAATATATATATATATATATATATATATATAATATATATATATATATATATATATATATATATATATATATATATATATATATATATATAATATATATATATATATATATAATATTATAACTAACAACTTCTCTCTTTCTTTCTCTCTCTCTCTCTCTCTCTCTCTCTCTCTCTCTCTCTCTCTCTCTCTTCTCTCTCTCTCTCTCTCTCTCTCTCTCTCTCTCTCTCTCTCTCTCTCTCTCTCTTTTCTTCACTTACAATTCATTGAAAATAAAAAATAAAAAAATATAAAAATCTTCCATAGTGATATTCTCTGTAGAAAAAAGAAATTTTTTTTCCTCCCAAAATTTTCCATATAAATGGGAACCTTTTTTGGCTTCTCACAATAGAGACCTCATTCAAGATTTTTAGCGAAATTTTACAGTTGTCTTTGTTTATGCCTCGCCTTTTTCTTCCTCATATATACACACACATACACTTACACACCCACAATAACCCCAATATATATATATATATATATATATATATATATATATATATATATATATATATATATATATATATATATATATATATATATATATATTATATATATATATATATATATATTAAAAATTATTTTAATTAAAATAATTTAAAAAAAAAAAAAAAAAAAAAAAAAAAAAAATTTAAAAAATTATATATTATTAAACTATATAAATAAATAAATAAATATTTATTAAAAAATAAAAATAAATAAATTAATAAATTTTTATTAAAAAAAATTAAATAGATAAGTAGAAAAATTTATATTTATATTGATTATAAAAATAAGTAGAAAATAAAATAAAAATAAGTAGAAAAATTTATATTTATATTTATTATAAAAATATATATATATGTAAATAAATATTTATTTAAAAAATTAAGTAGATAAAAATTGCCTCGTGTTCCATAAATAAGCTTTTGGAAAAAAGTGTCTTTAAATCTTTTTGATCTTTATCCATAACTTCAATTCCTTAAACGTTCTTTGCTCTTCTCTCTTCTCTCTCGAACGATCTCTTCATTTAGGATTAAAAATTCTTTAAGCAATAAATAACACACACACACACACGCACAATCACTTGCAGCACACTCAGTCATGCACTTATACATATACAGTCACTCGCAGCACACTCAATCATACGCATATACATACGCAATCACATGCAGCACACTCAGTCACATGCATCACACTCACTAATACACACACATACCCAATCACATGCATCACACTCAATCATACACATATACATACACAATCACATGCGACACACTCAATCATACACATACACATACTCAATCTCATACAACACACTCAATCATACACACACATATTCAATCACTTGCAGCACACTCAATCACACGCATACACATACTCAAACACATGCAGCACACTCAGTCATAAGCACATACATTTACTCAATCTCATGCAGCACATTCAATCATACACACACATACCCAATCACATGTAGCACACTCAATCATACGCACACATATACTCAATCGCATGCATTCAATCACATGCAGCACAATCAATCATACACACATAAACTCAATCACATGCATCACACTCAATCATACGCACACATACTTAATCACATGCAGTACATAATTGTACACACACCTATACATGTACTTTCAAGTACATGCAGCACACACTGTCATACATTCATACATATGCCTACACAAATATATGCAGCACATTCAACCACTCACATACGAACCTACACATCTACACTCAAGTACAGGCCGCACTCTGTCATAAATACACACACACCTATAAATTGCACACCTACGCTCAATCATATGAAGCACATAAAATCTCACACAAACACAACACTCTCTCAATCACTTACATGCAAAACACTTAATGAAATAAATACTCAAACTCACCTAGTTACACCGACACATTCAATTGCACACATACACTCATATGTGCAACACTTGTAGTTATATACACAGGCACACTCAATAACTCATATACTGACCTTTAACAATTCACACACATTCATCACATTCATTTACTCAGTTACATAAATATACTCAGCCAATCACAGACACACTCCCAATCATGCACACACTCCAAATCACACGCACACATTCCAATCATGCACACATTCCAATCACGCACACA
>SEYY01019551.1:40000-52500 GCA_009176605.1 Armadillidium nasatum
CATTGATAGAGAAGTCATGGGGAAAATGCCTTTGTTAAAAGGGGAAAAATAAAATAAAATAAGAGAATTTTCCCTTTTTTATACGAAGAAATAAAATATTTTTATTACACATTATTGTTGGAACAATCTTCTTTTTATTATCTAATGAAAAATGAATGATCTGAATGTCAGTTTTATTATTATTATTATTATTATTATTATTATTATTATTATTATTATTATTTATTGTTATTCTTATATTGCAGTTGTATCGTAGTTGTTAATGTTTTTTGTTGATGTTGTCGCTGTTGCTGTTCTTGCTGAAAATGTAGTTGTAAAAGTTCAAGTTGTTGTTATTTAAAAAAAAAAAAAAAATCGTAACTCTCGAGAAGTATCTATTCGAGGATGAATTCGTTTTTAGGAAATTTCATACTATTATCCGCTTGAGAGGTAGAACCAACACCATCAAGCACGTCTTAATCTTGTTATTCTTGCTAATTTCTAAGAGAGCAAAAGGTAGATTACATATTGAAGTAAAAGTTAAAAATTAAATCTAATTATGTTTTGAACAGAATTAACTGTTAAATGCTACAAAAGCTTTAGTATATAGAAAAGGGTATTTATAAAGCCGTTTATAAAAGACTTGAGTAGGAGATAGTTTTTTTTTAAGTAATGAAGTAATTATAGGAGTACTTCTGCGTTCGTGGTTGAGAAGAGGAAGCAGGTGCTTTGCTTGACAAGGAAGATCAAAAATTCTGACTGACAATTGGGACCAGATTATTTGATTGATAAAGAGAACCAGATACTTGGCAGGGGACCAGATACTATGGTTGACAAGGGAAACCAGATATTTTGGCAAACAATGGGGATCAGACATTTTGGTTTAAAAGAGAAACCAAATACCATGGTTGACAAGTGTGTAGAGATACTTTGGTTGATATAGGGGTTCAGATACTTTTGCACCTTTTGTTTATATTTCTAGTAGGAAGCAAATGTAATAAAAAAAGTTAAAAGAAAGATCTCGCCAAATAATTTTCAAAACTGTTTTAAAAAATATTTTCTTATTTTCTTATTAAATATGTTTAAATTCTTTCTTATACTCTAGAATTCGTTTGTCACTTTTAATTTATATATATATATTATATATATATATATTATTATATATATATATATATATATATATATTAATATATATATTATATATAATATAAATTAATATATTATATATATATAAATATATAATTACAAGTCACAGGTTCACCTCCAGTAGGCTTTTGCCCTTTGCCCCTGGGGATCTTCTGATAGTTCCTTTTTAGGAATCGGTCCCGAAACTCTTGCCATACAAGTTAAATTCCACAATTATTTAAGTAAATTATTCACTTTAAAAATTAAGTAAATATTGAATTATAGTGTGAGTTGAGTAGTTTACTCAAACTAAGTTTTATACGTATGCTTTTTAAAAAAAATTTGTTATACTGAAAAGAATTAAATTAACAGCAACTTGATTTTTGCGATTTTTAATGCTAATTTTGAAATGGAATAGATTTTTTATTTTTTATTTTTTTTTTAATTTTTAATTTTTTTTATTTTTAATTTTTAAGACTTTTTTTTTTTAAAGACGTGAAAAATTTCCTAACACAGAGTGTTATGAAGTGCTTTCAGTGTTGTGCATTTCATTAATAATTGTTTCCTAAACCTTCGAAAAAGATATTTTCACTCTCGTAGAATGACAAGTTCCACAGATTGTTGGAAATCAAAGTTTGATTTGATCTAACCTAACCTAACCTAACCTAACCTAACCTAAATATATTTCTGATTGAAAGGTCCTAGAAGAAATTGTGCTTCGCGATTCATGGCTCTACACACACACACACAAACAAACACACACACACAAACAAACACTCACACATAAACAAACACACACAAAAAAATACAATTTGGGGCTGAAGACTCTTTAAAAATTGTACTTCTTCATCTGTATTTGAATGATTTTTTTTTTTTTTTTTTAATTTTTTTTGATTTTTTTTTTGTTTAACAAACAGTTAGCACTTCATTTGTATTGTCCTATTCAAGTAGGGGATTATTCTAGGTAATTTCTACCTATGATCCGTGTGAAGGATAGAACCAATACCTCCAAGCACGAGTATATCATTCTCCTATTATACTACGGTTCACTGCAAAAAATTGTCCTAACGAATCGTTGGGACGTGTCAAAAAAAATGTCACAACAAATTATGCTTTTTATTTCTTATTAGAAGATAAATCGGTGAAGCGACTTAAATATATACTTAACATGTCTTTTCTCTATTGAAAATTTTACTATAACATTTATGCCTCTTGTCCCAACGATTAGTTAGGACAATTTTTTTTGCATTGTAGAGACATGTTGATTATCAGGTTCGTCTTCATTTATTTGGGTTTTCTCAACCAATTACAACCCTCATCTCTCACCCATAAATTGGTTTTATAAATCAATAAATTCAAAGACCTTATAAATGACTGAGAGAGAACCAAGATTTCTTCTATGAAATATCAGGATGGGAAGAAGGAAAATTTAATAAAATGCAGAGTATTTTTATTATCATTATTATTATTATTATTATTATTTTGTTATTATTATTATTTTATTATTATTATTATTATTATTATTATTATTATTATTATTTTACTATTGTTATTATTATTTTATTATTATTACTGCTTTTATATTTAAAGTTAAAATTACCATCACTACAGTTATCTTCATTTAGTACTCTTATTGTTTTACCTGAATTATTATTATTTTAACTATTATTTTATTATTATTATTATTAATGATAATTAGCTTTGTTGTCATTATTATTAGTATTATTATTATCATTATTATTATTATTGTTATTATTATTATTATTTTTTATATTATTATTATTATTATTTTTATTTTTATTATTATTATTATTATTATTATTATTATTAATATTATTATTATTATTATTATTATATTTTATTTTTAAGTTCACATCTCAGGGTCATTGCCCTATTCAGGGAGGGGAACTTTCTTGGTGATTAATACATACAGTCCGAGTGAGGAATAGAACAAATGTTTTTAAGCACCCAGTACTCTACCGTTAATCCACGGGAACTATTGTAATATTAGGAGTATGATTTAAATTTTCCCTCAGGAGGTTTTAATACTACACTTCAAAAATTGTCCTAATGGGTCGTTGGAACAAGTGACAAATATGTTCACAACAAATTTTTTTCAGTTATTTTATTTATTAGAAAATGGTGAAGCGACTTTCTTATGCTTAACATTACTTTTTCCTACTGAAAATTTTATTGTGACATTTTTTCCACTTCTCCCAACGATTTGTTAGGACAATTTTTGCAGTGTGCATAAATTATACAAAAAAAAAAATAAACAAATCATATAAATAAATATCATATAAACTCAATTTAATTTGTCGATAAAATTTCAAAATATTTCGATACATTTCTTCAATATTCTTTGTAAAAGGAATTTTTTTTTTTTTTTTTTTTTTTTTCTAAAAAACGTCAAATTGCAATTTTATGTTTCTAATCTCGTAAAAGTATGTCTCCTTATCACGAAAATGTATTCGAAGATTATTTATTCCTCAAACATAGACTTTCACACACACACACACACACATATACACGCATATGCTGTCTCTCTCACGCACACACGCTCTCTTTCTTTCTCGCACACACACACACAAGCACTCATATTTGTACTCACACAAATACGCTCTCTCTCTCTCTCTCTCTCACACACACACACACACACACACACACACATATATATATATATATATATATATATATATATATATATATATATATATATATATATATATATATATATATATATATATATATATATATATATATATATATGCTGCTTTAGAATTGATTGTAGGCCCCAACTATAAAAAAAAAAAAAGGTTAAATAAACAAGTGTCCAACACTGCAAAAATTGTCCTAACGAATCGTTGGGACAAGTGCAAAAATGTCACAGTAAAATATTTTCAATAGAGAAAAGACATGTTAATCATAAGAAAGTCACTTCACCGATTTATTTTCTAATAAGTAAATTAAAAAAAAAAAAAATTCTACATTTTTGCCACTTGTCCCAACGATTCATTAGGACAATTTTCTGCAGTGAAAAAAACACAGACCAAAGGTTACAAGGAATCTATTTACGTACCAACCCCAGAATAGGAATGACGTGTGGTTCAAGTGTGCACAATGACAGTCGACATATCGCAGATAACTTTGGAGGGATTGTGTGTTTAGCATTGAGTGCACGACAGTACACTGCAAAAATTGTCCTAACGAATCGTTGGGACAATTGCCAAAAATGTCACAACAAATTTTTTCCTGTTATTTTCCGGAAGTATTAATCACAATAATAGATTTCATAGTTTGCAATCAACTTTGTTGCATAGTTTGCAATATATATTATATATATATATATATATATATATATATATATATATATATATATATATATATATATATATATATATATATATATATATATATATATATATATATATATATTATAATTTTTTTTTTTTTATTTTTAAAATTTTTTTTTTAAATTTTTATATTTTAATTTATGAGTAAATAAAGATAAATATTTTTATTTCATCAATAACTCCAAAATCAATCCGTCATCATTGGATAAATTTATTTTAAAATGATAATATAAAATTTTAAAATAAAATATGCATAAGAATTTCTATTTAAATTGACGACAAATGGACCATGCATTTCGTCAAATGCAAATAAATATTAAAGAGCGAGTAAAAATTCTTTTTTTTCTTTTTTAGTTTTTTTTTATTTATTAATTTAAAAAAAAAAAAAGTGCGAAGAGACAAGTGAATGGCATTGGAGAAGATATGCTATTAATTTATAAAAATAAATTATTTCGAAAACCTTGAACATTTGAAAACTAATCAATAATGTAAGATTTATTGGCTAAATTTGATTACTGTTGCGTTAAATATTCATATTGCTTGATACGTTTAAATATTTAAATTAAATATATTAAATATTTAATATAACATTTTTCATCTTTCAAAGACCATCAAGCACTAATCATTGTTATGTTGGTATTTGTATCAGGAGTACCAATTCTTTTGTCATTCCTTTAAATTTCATAATTTAAAATGTTGTTTCATATTCAGTGGCAAATATTTTGAGGTAAAAATTTCAAATTCATTTAAAAATTAATAAATTTACATATCCAAAATAAGTTAGAATTGAGATAAAAATTTAAATTTTAATTCGTCAATAATTTATCGTAATATTTTTTAAAAATTAAATCTTAATTTTGTTCAATAATATATCGTAATATTTTTAAAAATTAAATCTTAATTTTTTTTTCAATAATATATCGTAATATTTTTAAAAATTAAATCTTAATTTTGTTCAATAATATATCGTAATATTTTTAAAAATTAAATCTTAATTTTTTTTTTCAATAATAAAAAATTAAATATAAATTTTAAAAAAAAAAAAAAAAAAAAAAAAAAAAAAAAAAAATCTAAATTTTTTTTTTTTTTTTTTTTTTTTTTTTTTTTTTTTTTTTTTTTTTTTTTTTTTTTTTTTTTTTTTTTTTTTTTTAATTTTTTTAATCTTTTTTTTTCAATAATATATGGTAAAAATATTACGATTTGTTCAATAGTATATCGTAATATTTTTAAAAATTAAATCTTAATTTTGTTCAATAATTTCTCGTAATATTTTTAAAAATTAAATCTTAATTTTGTTCAATAATTTCTCGTAATATTTTTAAAAATTAAATCTTAATTTTGTTCAATAATATATCGTAATATTTTTAAAAATTAAATCTTAATTTTTTTTCAATAATATATTGTAATATTTTTTTCAAAACGTTCTGAAAACTTTTCTTCTCATTGATACGATATCTTTAAAACATTACTAATTATTTAGTAAAGATAATAATATTTTTAATTATTAATTATTATATAAACTTTTAATATATTATATATATATATATATATATATATATATATATATATATATAATATATATATATATATATATATATATATATATATATATATATATATATATATATATATATCGATAAAATCCTGTTATGCTTAACATATCTGTATCCAATTTAATATAATTTACTCCATTGGATTTACAGTCTATAATTTAACAATACAAATGTAGATAAAAAATGCAAGTTGGGTTTAGGGGTGCTTATATATATATATATATATATATATATAATATATATATATATATATATATATATATATATATATATATATATATATATATATATATATATATATATTTTTTAACATTTATTATTATGTTTTCGATATCTTACTTTTCCCAGAAGTTAAATAAAAAATTAATAACGATTCTAATTATAATTATAAAACAATATTAGAATGTGCTCTTTTGTTATTATTATTATTATTATTATTATTATTATTATTATTGGTATTTATTATTATATTATTACTTTTTATTTTTTTTTATTTTTTTTTTTATTTTTTTTTTTTTTTTTTTTTTTTTAGTTTTTTTTAATTTTTTTGTTTTTTTTTTTGTTCCAGTACTGCTTTAACCAAAAAGACGTTCAAATAAGAAATATCAAGGTATTTAATCATATATATATATGTATATATATATATATATATTATATATATATATATATATATATATATATATATATATATATATATATATATATATATATATATATATATATATATATATACAGGGTGTTTCGGAATTGCACGGCAATATTTAAGGTATGGGTTCTCTACCACAATATAAACAATAAATGTCATATAAACATATGTTTAAAATTAGTTTATATCCGAGATATTATATGTTAAAGACGTATCTCTCTGAACATTGGCATACGTTCATTTGTTGAAAAGGGTAGTACATTTCTGTCATTCCGTATTAGACTCTGTGGGTGTAGGTTACTCATCAGATTGTCTCGTTCTGTGCCTATACCAGTGAGTGAATTGTGTGTGTGTCGGTTCAAGTGATTATCATGGGTGACACCACGAATGTGTTCACATTTGCAGAACAAACAGACATGCTTTTAACATATGGCGAGGTACATCAAAATGGTCTTGCGGTCGTTCGAAAATATCGTGAAAAATATCCCAACCGAAGAATACCAAATAGTAAAACGTTTGAGGCCATTGAAAAACGCCTCAGTGAAAATGGGACGTTAAACCCTCTACGAGTAAACGCCGGTCAACAAGGATTAGACGAACCGCTAACGTTGAAGAAGAAATACTACACTCGATGCTGTTCAGTTATCTCCTAGTACTAGCACCAGAAGATTGTCTCTTCGTTTCGATGTGTCCTCTACCAGCATATGGCGAACATTGCGTTAACAACAACTGTACCCATATCACGTTACCACTGTGCAAGAACTGCTACCGCATGATTATAACAAGCGCAGACATTCTCCCAGTGGTTAATTCGAAAATGCACACGAGATCCTAACTTCCTAATGCTCGTTACCGATGAATCCTGCTTTACGAGAAATGGGATTACTAATTATCGAAACACCCATACCTGGGATGATGAAAACCCTCATACGACTGCTACTACACATTACCAACATACCTTTTCATTAAATGTCTGGTGTGGTCTTCTAGGCGACAATTTAGTCGTCCCCTTCTTTTTGCCACCTAGGCTTTCAGGAGTTTCTTACCTGCAGTTTTTGCAGGATAATCTCCCTTAGCTTCTACAAGATATTCCGATTGCCAATAGGCAGGGGATGTGGTTTATGCATGACGGTGCACCGGCGCACTATTCGCATATTGTCACAGATTATTTAAACACAACGTATGGTCACCGATGGGTAGGGCGCAACGGTCCTGTTAAATGGCCACCACGATCCCCTGATTTAACGCCATTGGATTACTTTCTGTGGGGCTGGATGAAGTCTATGGTTTATTCTACGTTTGTGGAAACGCAAGAACAGCTACAAAATTGGATCGAGGTTGCTGCAGTAACTTTCAGGCTTCGTCCTGATGCTATGCGAGGTGCCAGATAAGCATGGATACGTCGTGCAGAATGCTGCCTGCATTTAAGAAGATGGAGGCCACTTTGAACAGTTACCGTAAATGATGTCCTGCGAAATACATAACTGTATGACCCAATATCACGTTAATAAATATTTTGTGCCATATGTTTATGTGACCTTTATTGTTTCTAATATTGTAGGGAACCCATACCTAAAATATTGCCGTGTAATTCTGAAACACCCTGTATATATAATATATATATATATATATATATATATATATATATATATATATATATATATATATATATATATATATATATATATATATATATATATATATATATATATATATATATATATATATAATATATATTAATAAAAAACAAAATTTTATAATTCTTTAAAATAATAAATTAAAATAATTCTAATTATAAAATAATAATAATAAAAATTAATAAAAGAAAATGAAGTTAAAGAATATTATAGTAAAGAAATAATATCTTAAAAAAAAAAAAAAAAAAGATGGCGGCTGTTTCAATTGTTAGCGTGACTTCATTCTCACATCCATAGTAAACATGTTTTCAATTTGAAATATTAGTCAGCTTAGATCCTTTATTCTGTTCGATCCTGTGTCAAAACTTATAAACATGTATGCTTCGTTCGTATATACATACATGAGTACATCTGTGTCTCTTACTTTTATTTCTTCATACCTCATTTAATATATTTTTTATATATATTTATTATGATTATTGATTTTTAAGCGCATAGTTTTATTTATGCCAGATTTGTAATAATATGCCTCGGACGCTTCTAATATTTTAGACTTTCTATCGGATAATATTTTATGTAAATTCTTGATAAAGTTATTTATTTTTAAATTTTAATGTTATATTTATATCCGAATAAACATATTACTTTATTTTTATTCTCAATATTGACGTACAGATAGTTCAGTTCTTCGGTTTCAGGAAAGGAAAGGGAATTGGTAAAAATATTTTTCTTTCCCCAAATTTGATGGAGTTTGAGACAGATTCGGTGATTTAGTGATTTTTTTTCGATCTATGTAATGAGATTATAATAGTGGTGTATACCATATAGTCACATATTTGTTACAGTTGAGTGCAGATATGTTGTATATAGTATCTGCACAAACTTGAAGTCAGTGCAGATATGTTGTAAACTTCTTGATTCAGGTTAATGCAGATATGCTGCATAATTAGTGGTGTATACCATATAGTCACATACTTGTTACAGTGAGTGCAGATATGTTGTATATAGTATCTGCACAAACTTGAAGTCAGTGCAGATATGTTGTAAACTTCTTGATTCAGGTTAATGCAGATATACTGCATAATTTCAGGGAGAAGTGTCAATAAGACTAAAGCACCTTCAAATCTAATTGAAAATAAGAAAAAATTATTCTAATAGTTTTTGCTCAACCCTCACGGTAAAAAAAAAA
Source organism: Armadillidium nasatum (assembly GCA_009176605.1). Taxonomy (NCBI): domain Eukaryota; kingdom Metazoa; phylum Arthropoda; class Malacostraca; order Isopoda; family Armadillidiidae; genus Armadillidium; species Armadillidium nasatum. Next base: position 49,483 of record SEYY01019551.1, read on the forward strand.
TGGCTGCTTACCAATGCTCTCAGTTTAAGTTAGGAAAGACTTGCACTTTATATATGTTGTACCACATTAACCCTTGCTTATGCTAGGATATATTTAGTAAGATTAGTCATCAAAGGCTATCATAGTTAGGTTAGATAAGTATAATTCACAAGTGTGTATATTTTACACGTCAAAACTTTAAAACAAACAATTTTTTTTTTTTAAGATTTGCAATATTGGTAAAATATTTTCGTGACAAATAAATCAAATAATTTCAAGACAAACAGTGTATTAATATGTGCATTCTTTCTTGCATACAAATATAATAAAGTTTTCCATGCAGTATATATAAAAGCATACGGTGATATAAAAGCATTGAAATCTACCTACTGATAATCAGGCACATTGACAAACCCACAAAATATAAACAAACAAATACAATATACATAATATGAGCCTATACAAATACTAAAAATACAAATACAAAAACAAAGACAAGTAAAAACATTAATGCATCATTCATACAAACATATTAGCATACTTGTACTTGAGTATATATATATATATATATATATATATATATATATATATATATATATATATATATATATATATATATATATATATATATATATATATATATATATATATATATAAAAATTTCATATTTTTACATACACATATACATATTTATATACATACATATATACAATATTAAAATTAAAAATATTATAATATATATATATATATATATATATATATATATATATATATATATATATATATATATATATATATATATATATATATATATATATATATATATATATATATATATATATATATATATATATATATATATAACTCATTGAAACCCAGATAAAAATCAATGAAATACATTTGAGAAAGCAATTAGAAAATCCCACGCAAATATACCCGTCATAAATTACTATTATTTAATACCCGTATCTCTTATGACACTTTTCTAAACTCATTAAATACGAATAAATTTTATTTTCATTTTATTTTACTTTTTAATCTATTTATTTTTTTATTTATTTTTTTATTTATTTATTTTTTTTTTTGTAAATAGTTTTGTATCAGTTATTTTTGCAGTTTATTAATCGAAATTTTTACCTACTTTAATAGATGAAATTAATCTTTAATAATAATAATAATAATAATAATAATAATAATAATAATAATAATAAATAATAATTAATAATTTAATAAATAATGTAATAAAATAATAATTATGGAAAATAATGGTAATAATAATATTATTAATTTCATCATCCTTAATTTTATTATTATTATTATTATTATTATTATTATTATTATACTTATTGAATATAAATTTTTTTAATTGATCGTTTTTTATAATTTATTTACGGATTATTTTTGATTTTGCTCATCGGGAAATGATTATAGTCATAATTCAAATATTACAAATCTAATATTTTATAGTCTTTTTTTTTCAAAAGTATCCGTATTTAAAATAGTAATCCACACCCCTCTCCAAAAAAAATTAAATAAATAAATTAATAAAATTAAAATTATTACTCCCACAAAAAAAAAAAATTTTAAATTAAAAATAATTCGTCATTTGAAAAAAATATAAGTTACTTTGAAAGTAACCAAAAAATAAACAATTTATTCTCTTTAATAATAAGTAATGATAAGAGACTGCAACTTCAAAATAACAGGATTGCCAATGACAAAATTAACATTAATAATTAATTAATTATTAATATGATAGCAAAATCAACAGTAACTGAAAGATCATTTATAATAATAATAATAATAATAATAATAATAATAATAATAAAAATAATAATAATTAGAATAATAACCTTAATAATAATAATAATAATAATAATATTGATGATAAAAATAATTATAATGATAAAAATAATAATAATAATAATGCAATGTTGTTTATGTCAGTAAAGCAACGCATTTATTAGACTTCTAGAAATAATAATAATGAAAAAAATTATAATTACAATTAATAATAATTAAATAAAAATAATTATAATAATAATAAATAATATTTATAATAATAATAATAATTATAATAATGATAATATCAGCATGAACGCAGACACCAGTAATCACAGGAATAGCAATATTAACATCGAGAGTATTGGCAATAACAATAATTAAAACAACAATAACAAAAATAAATAAATAAATTAATAAATGAAAAAAAAAAACTCAAGAAATATCGATAAAAGTTTCGACAGGATCAGTGTCAAAACAATAATAATAATAATAATAATAATAATAATAATAATAATAATAATAATAATAATAATTATAATGATAAAATTAATATTAATTATGATAATAATCACAAAAACTAAAAAATAATAATGATAATAAATTAATAATAAATAAAAAAAAATAATAATAATGAAAATAAATTTTTAATAAATGAATAATAAAATAAAAATAATGATAGTAAATTATTGATAAAAACTAAAAATAAGTACAATTTTAATAATATTAATAATTAATAAAAATAATAATAATAATAATAATAATAATAATAATAATAAATTAATAAATGAAAATGTAATAATTATTATAAATTAAGAAATTAATATTAAATAAAAAAGTAAAAATAGTAAATTATCAATAAATTTATAAATAAGAAAGTAAATGAAAATACTAATAATAATAATAATAATAATAATAATGGACATCAGAAATATAACATCACAAAAGCATATAGACCACCTTTTAAATTAAAATGCAAATTCAAAGAACACCACTCGCTTGAAATAATAAAATTGGAGAGAGAGAAAGACTGAATTTTAGATAAAGAGAGGGAATATTAGACATAGAAAAGATAATATTAAAAGATTTATCTTCTTCATTATCTCTTTCTTTGTGTATTTTTCTAATGGTTTTCGAAGTAGTTTTACCAGTTGAAGATAATATATATATATATATATATATATATATATATATATATATATATATATATATATATATATATATATATATATATATATATATATATATATATATATA
>SEYY01019551.1:67500-70000 GCA_009176605.1 Armadillidium nasatum
ATTTTAATAATTATTGTGCTATAAAAAGATATTATTATTATTATTATTATTATTATTATTATTATTATTATTATTATTATTATTATCGTTAGTGATTTATGTAAATTTATAAATTCGAATTTGTTTTTATATTATAAACAAACCTTTACATGCTACAACTTCAACTACATCCTCGTAATGAAGATCTGAATTTTCTCATACTCAAAATCCGCATTTGAATATTCAAGATCCAAATTTGCAAGATAAAGACTCGCATAATGAAAATCCACATCCACACAACCAAGATCTACATCCAATTTATCAAGCTATACATTCGCATAACCACAATCCACATCCACATACTCGATATTAAATCATAAATCCTCATAGCCGAAACCCACATCCGAAAATTCAAGATCCACATCCTCTTTATCAAGTTTTTCATAGATATAACCAAAATCCACATCCGCATAAACTCTACATTCTATGTATCAAGTCCTGCATCTGCGTAATTAGATCCACTTTCTCATTATCAAATTCTGCGTCTGCATAGCCAAATTCAATATCAGCGTAGTCAAGATATATATTTGGGTAACAAGAATTCCAAATCCCCATCCACAGAATCAAAATCTGAACTGAATAATACATAAAAAATAAATTTCATATAATGCATCAAAATTACCAAATTTCCTGTTATAAAGGTGTATTAAAAGTGTATTAAAAAAAATGGTGTAATACTTTTTGTCTTTTTTCTTTACGAGTTGTTTTAAACTCTCTTTTGACGTGACTTAAAAACTACTCTACAAGAGTCATTTGTGTCATTTGAGAAGTTTATGAGTCATTATTTTTGAGATACTTTAGCCATAATCTTGAGTCATACCGTGTCATCGTTGTTCGATTTTTGACGAGCTAAAAATTAGAAAATTTTCAAACACGAAACTATTACGATTTTATAGAGTAGAATTTAAATGCTTTATTATCTTTGTGAAGTTGTAAACTTTATTGTTAATCTTTTTTATTTCTTTTTATATTGAAGGATAATAAAATATATCTTTATTTAAAAGATATGATTGATCAACCATTTCTTTTATTTAAATAATGGACCAATTGATTGATCAGGTAATTAATATTTTGTTAATAATTATCATTTTAATAATATGTTTATTTATTTATTTATTTATATATTTATTTAGTTATTTATTTATTTTTATTTATTTTTTTTTCAAATATTACAAAAAAAATATATATATTTATAAATCAAAGAATTAATTCTGTAAATAATCAGAAAGATGATAAAAATTTAATTAGTTAATTCTGAAAAATTATATTTCAAATTTACTTTTAATTTATAAATAATATTTAAAAAAAAAGCATTAAAGAAATCTTTAATTAAATTTAATTGATTGAAAAAGTAAATAATATAAAATAATTATTTAATATAAAGTATATAAATTATAGGAAAATATGATTATTGAGAATAATTAAATATTAACATACTAGTAATATATATATATATATATATATATATATATATATATATATATATATATATATATATATATATATATATATATATATATATATATATATATATATATATATATATATATATATATGCGCAAAATCTAATTTCATCCTGAATTAAAAGGCGAATGTTTCGATCTAAAGCATGAGAACAAAAATAGATCAACCGTAAATGAGTAGAGGAAGAAAGGGTGTTCTAAATTTAATCTATAGAGTCCACATAAGAATGTGCATAGCGGTCAAGTATGAGGTCAGAAGGGTGAAAAGATAAAGGATGAAATTTTGTGGAAAGAAGAATGATGAGGCAGTATCTTTTTTAATAGGTATAGTATACGGAGAAGTGAAGCAGTTCAAAGTACCGCGTTTTTACCGCACCGCGCCGCACCACACCAGTGCGTAATCTAACCCTTAGTTCGAAGGCAAGAAAGATGTTGGAAAGTATTTGGAAAAAGGAAGAAAGTTGTCAAGTAGAAAAGGCATAGAATTCACTCATTCAGAAATATTATTATTATTATTATTATTATTATTATTATTATTTTTATTATTATCATTATTATTATTATTATTATTATTATTATTATCATCATCATTATTATCATCATTACTATTAGTAGTAGTAGTAGTATTTTTTATTAAAAAGGACAAGAGTATCTAATGAATGGCTCCAATTATGGATGTAATTTGAAGAAATTTCTTTTCCCGCGTAATTTTTAGTCGGTAGCTATTGAAATTTGGCGGGTAAATCTGTTCTTCAATTTTATCAAGGAAATTGATTTGACATTGATTTTACAGTTCATTTGCTTCAAATTACAATTAAAGATAAGGCTAAATACACACACAAATGGCTAAATATACAGAAATACACATACGGTCATACCTGTATTTCATGTTTATTTCATGTAAATGGTTTACTATGGATTAAAGTATGTTTTATTCATGTTGATAATACCATTTTATTAAATATATTCTTTGTTGCAGTCTTATATTTGTTTTTATC
>SEYY01019551.1:77500-87500 GCA_009176605.1 Armadillidium nasatum
CACTAAACTATCATGCACATATGCAAACAGATAGTCTAGCGATTAAATGACAGTCCACAAAAAACTCTGTGAGGGTGGATGTCGCTTGTTGTAAATAAACCTTTTTCCTTGTTTTGTTATGATATTTATGAATATTAATATCACTTAATTTTATATTATATTTATTACTTAACTTTAAGTTTTTCTATTTTATTTCTGAAAATATTGTGTTGATTCTTTTATTTATAAATTTCTGTCCTAGTGTATCTCTTCCGGGCAAAGCGAATAGGGCACTTTGCCCTGATAGATCTCAAATATTTTTAGGTGGTGAACAAGTATGTTCAAAGAAGAAACCAAGGTAAAGGGTCGGAAGATAACCTAAGAAACGCCTTGAATGAATGAATAATGTTGATAAAAAATATATCCACCAATTCAACAACAAATAAATGTTAACATTCCAGTTACTGTAAAAATGAGGTTTCCAACCTTAAAACTTCAATTGGAAGCAAGGGCTTCCAGAAACCATTAAGAATTGATCTATCACCACCAAAAGTCGTCATGTAAGTGTGGCTAAATATCTCGTGGCTGTCAGATTGATGAAATAAAATGTAGCCAATCTAGATACTTTAAAGTCTTTAATTTGGGCTTCATAACCCAAAATCATGGTTAAAAAAAACCAATTTTGAGGTTTAAAATTAAAAAAAAAAATTATCAAGAAGGTGTGGCTAGAAATCTCGGTTGCCCGATTGGAGAAAATTTATAGAATTCAAATAATCTATCGCTGTTGATGCCCAAAAGACTAAATACTCTTTGATTATAGCTAAAATGTATTAAATTGAAGCTAGAAACTCCAATTTTTTAGTTAAACCCCCTAAATACTCAATTTGAGGTTATAAATCTAAAAATCAAACTGATGGGTCCACCCACATAATATTCCTAGAAATAAGCATGTAGGTTGCTAAGTTGCCCTATTTAGTGACAAAGTCGCTAGATCTTAGATCTTTCGTAAAATAACTATTTGAAAAAAAAGCTAAAATTTAAGGATTTGTTGATCCCACTAGTGAAAAATAAAAATTGATAAAAGAAACTATAAAAGGGAACCAGCAATAAAGAAAACTTTTTTTTTTAGCACAACCTGATGTGAAGAGTACGTGGAATCTGCTTCTGAATACTGAATTCAATGTTGCCAGCTCTACAATTTGGCTTATTCATCATTTAGTTGATACATTGGAATTGGTAAATACTTTCGTGACATTTGTAATAATTAATACCAAGTTTTGTATTTTCATTCTGTTGGCCCACGAGTCTTATTCACTTTGTCCGGAGAAGATTTGTGAAAGTGAATAATTTGGACTACAATTTTTGTTAAATGGCAAGAATAAATTTTAAGTTTTGATATTTTTGTATGTTATTAAAAGATTAATGCTTATAGAAAAGTAACATATTAAAAAGAAATACTAAATTCAGTAATTTATTCGATTTTTACCATCATCTTTCTTAAAATATCTACTTTAATTGCCCGGGCTTCCCTATATATTTATTATTCTTTAAACTAAAGAAAATTTCATATCAGTTTAAAATACAATTTGTATGTTTATAAATACATATTTCTATGCATTTAAAGGAATCATATGTTATAGCCATGTTTAACTCCCTCACCCCCATTTAAAGGAATCTTATGTTATAGCCATGAGTAACTCATTCCCCCCCCATTTAAAGGAATCCTATGTTATAGCCATGAGTAACTCCCTCATCTTCATTTAAAGGAATCTTATGTTATAGCCATGAGTAACTCATTCACCCTCATTTAAAGGAATCTTATGTTATAGCCATGAATACATTTGAAACTTTAACCTTAATTGTGTAGAGAGATTTACTATTCGAATACTATTTTCCCTTACAATTAAATATACAGAAAATATGTATTTAATTTGTGGCAAATTTTAAATGTCCTTTTAGGAATTATTTTTTTAGTACAATTATATTATATTATATTATATATTTTTATATATTTATGTTAATATTATATTTTAACTTCACTTTTATTTTCGTTAAGAAGCAAAATGTCTTTCTTTTTATTTTCGAATGCAATCAATAAAACAAAGAAATTAAAATTGTGTAATTATTATTATTTTAGTAGTAGTAGTAGTAGTAGTAGTAGTAATAGTAGTAGTAGTAATGAAGTCGAAAATTTATTTTAGAAATACTATACAAATATGAAAATGAAGATGTCATTGCAAGGAGAGTGGGGTAAGGGTGGGGGAGGGTTATGGACATGAATATTTTGAGAAATACGAAAATCATTCATTTTCTTTCACAAAGTTTTCCTAAAACTTCAAGTATGAAAAATGTTTTCCAAAATTAGTTTTTTTCAGAGAAATAGTTTTTAGTATTTTTTTGAAAATTTACCCCCAGGAATCTTATTACAGCCATGAGTAACTCCCTCACCCCCATTTAAAGGAATCTTATGTTATAACCACAAGTAACTCCCTCACCCCATTTAAAAGAATCTTATGTTGTAGCCATGATTAACTCCCTCACCCCCATTTAAAGGAATCTTATGTTGTAGCCATGAGTAACTCCCTCACCCCCATTTAAAGGAATTTTATTTTATAGCCATGAGTAACTCCCTCACCTCCATTTAAAGGAATTTTATTTTATAGCCATGAGTAACTCCCTTACCTCCATTAAAGGAATCTTATGTTATAGCCATTTAAAGGAATCTTATGTTTTAGCCATGAGTAACTCCCTCACCTCGATTTAAAGGAATCTTATGTTTATAGCCATGAGTAACCCCCTCACCCCCATTTAAAGGAATTTTATTTTATAGGCATGAGTAACTCCCTCACCTCCATTTAAAGGAATTTTATTTTATAGCTATGAGTAACTCCCTTACCTCCATTAAAAGAATCTTATGTTTTAGCCATTTAAAGGAATCCTATGTTTTAGCCATAAGTAACTCCCTTACGATCATTTAAAGGAATCTTATGTTATAGCTATTTATTGGAATCTTATGTTAAAGTCATGAGTAACTACCTCACCCCTACTTAAAGGAATTTTATTGTATAGGAATGAGTCACTCTCACCTCCATTTAAAGGAATATTTTGTTATAGCCATGAGTAACTCCCTCACCCACATTTAAAGGAATTTTATTTTATAGCCATGAGTAAACCTCCCTTAACTCCCTCACCTCCATTAAAGGAATCTTATGTTATAGCCATTTAACGGAATCTTATGTTTTAGCCATAAGTAACTCCCTCACGATCATTTAAAGGAATCTTATGTTATGGCCATGAGTAACTCCCTCACCCCTATTTAAAGGAATTTTATTTTATAGCCATGAGTAACTCCCTCATCTTCATTTAAAGGAATCTTATGTTATGGCCATGAGTAACTCCCTCACCCCTATTTAAAGGAATTTTATTTTATAGCAATGAGTAACTCTCTCTCTTCCATTTAAACGAACCTTATGTTATAGCCATGAGTAACTCCCTCACCCCTATTTAAAGGAATTTTATTTTATAGCAATGAGTAACTCTCTCATCCTCCATTTAATGGAGTCTTATGTTATAGCCATGAGTAACTCCCTCACCCATATTTAAAGGAATTTTATTGTATAGGAATGAGTAACTCTCACCTCCGTTTAAAGGAATTTTATGTTATAGTCATGAGTAACTCCCTCACCCCTATTTAACTTTATTTTAACAAATTATGCACAACCAAGACTCTAATGGACTCTCATTCTCAAATTCTTTTGAAGGTAAATCGATAATATCTCATTTGCGAATGTTAGACAATAAATTCAATTTATTTTAATTAATTAATTTAATTCAATTTCCTTGCAGTTAAAGATCTTCGAAGAAAGGATATTTAAATTTTTTCTATATAAGATTTTTTTTAATGGTAAATAAATTAGATTATTTGCTTTTACATAGATATAGAGAGTAATATAATGTATTTTTTAAAGGTAATTTAAACAATTTAAATCATTTGCTTTTAGATAGTGAGGGTTGTAATAGATATTTTAGATAGTGAGGGTTGTAATAGATATTTTTTAAAGGTAAATGAAACAATTGGATCATTTATATAATGTATTTTTAAAAGATAAATGAAACAATTTAGATCATTTGCATTTAGATTGAGAGTTGTAAAATATATTTTTTAAAGGTAAATGAAACAGTTGGATCATTTGCTTCTAAAAACTTTGAAGTTATATAAGGTATTTTTAAAGGTAATTGAAACAATTTAAATCATCTGCCTTCAGATTTTGAGTTATATATTTTTTAAAGGTAAATGAAACAATTAGATTATTTAATTTTAGATACTGAGAATTATGTAATATATTTTTTAAAGGTAAATGAAAGAGTTAGATTATTTGCATTTGTTTTTATAAATTCAAAGTTATATAAGATATTATTTAAAGGTAAATAAAACAATTTATATTAACTGCATTTAGATGTTGAGACTTTTATAATATATTTTTTAAAGGTAAATGAAACAATTAGATCATTTGTATTTAGATGTTGAGAGTTATATAAGGTAGTTTTTGAAGGTAAATGAAACTATTAGATCGTTTGCTTAGATTACCTGTATGAAAAATGTTTTATAAAATTAATCTTTCTAGAGACTATGTTGAAAGTTACATAATATATTTTTTAAAGGTAAATGAAACAATTGGATCATTTACTCTTAGATCTTGAGAGTTAAAAGCTATGTTTTTAACAGATGAAGTTATTGATATTCAAATCAGAATAGGAGGAATGGTCAAAACTTAGTCATGAAGTCAAGGATGTTTTCAGGTACTCAAAATGTGATGTTAAAATTTTAACGAGTTGAATATAAAATCAAAGATGAAATAAGAAAATAAAAGGAAAGTAAAATGAAATATTTATTGAAAATAAAATAAAAGGAAAAATAAAAAAAAATGAAATATTTATTGAAAATAAAAAAAAAATTAAAAATAAAAATCAAAAGGAAATATTTATTGAAAATAAAAAGCAAATAAAAGGAAGTATTTATTGAAAATAAAAAGGAAATAAAAGGAAAAAGAAAAATGAAAAAAATAAGAAAGAAAAAGAAAATATTTATTGAAAATAAAAGGAAAAGGAAAAATAAAAATAAAAGGAAAGTAAAGGGAAATATTTATTGAACTTTCAATATTCACTAAAAGGGAAAAAAATTGTTAAAAAAAATAAATAAAGTAAAAATTAAAAGACCCTTTCGTTTATAACAAAAATTAGAATAATATAAAATTTCAAATTTTATAGATTAATATTATTATTATTATTACTATTATTATTATTATTATTATTATTATTATTATTATTATTACTATTATTAATATTATTTTTATCTTATTAATATTGCTTTTATTATTATTATTATTATTATTATTATTATTATTTTTATTATTATTATTATTATTAAAATTATTTATTATCATTAATTTTATTTGTTATTATTATTAATATTATTATTATTTTATATTATTAATATTATTATTTCAGAAGAGATTGGTGTGTTTATAACAATTTTCAGGAAGTAACAATCTGGATTTTGTTAATAATAAAGTCCATCTTTTTACATTAGAGATAATTATTATTTATTATATATATATATATATATATATATATATATATATATATATATATATATATATATATATATATATATATATATATATATATATATATATATATATATTGATTAGTAATTTTTAGAAATACAGTTAATTACCTCTTCTCACGATCGTGCTGTATGGTATAATAATAATAATAATAATAATAATAATAATAATAATAATAATAATAATAATAAATAATAATAATAAAAATAAAAAATAGTAGATAATAATAATAATATAAAATAAAAAAAAAAAAAAAAAAAAAAAAAAAAAAAAAAAAAAAAAAAAAAAAAAAATTAAAAATAATAATAATAATAATAATAATAATAATAATAATAATAATAATAATAATAATAATAATAATAATAATAATAATAATAATAATAATAATAATAATAATAACTCAAGGCTTCAAGTTTGTGTGAAGTGAAAATAAAAAATAAAAAAAAAATAGTTAAATAAATAAAATTTTTGAAAGCTTTATATTTTTATTTCTAAAGAAAGTACTCAATTCATACTTTAAAGGATATATATATATATATATATATATATATATATATATATATATATATATATATATATATATATATATATATATATATATATATATATATATATATATATATATATATTCAGCAAAAAGGTAAATGTTTAAATAAATAAATGTAAATAAAAAAAATATTAATTTTTAGATTTATCCTTTAATAAATAGAGATAAAAACAAAATAGAAGAATGCAATGAAAGGAACATTATTTCTCTTCAAGAGAATACAACTAATAAAAACCTCGAGAAATAGAGACTATTTTTAATTATTAAAAATATTTTATATTTATATATATATATATATATATATATATATATATATATATATATATATATATATATATATATATATATATATATATATATATATATATATATATATATATATATATATATATATATATATATATATATATATATATATATATATATATATATATATAATGTGTGTATTATATGTATGTGAATGTGTGGGTGTGTGTGTGTATGCATCTGAGAGAGAGACCAATTTGAGAGCTTGAGGACAACATTTTTGATGTTTATTTCTGCATCTGTCTAAATATCTTTCTTTGTTAAAGATTCATTATTCTTGTCAAAATCAGTTGTATTTAAAAGTCTTCAAATTTAAATGTCCTCGAATTTAAAAGTCTTCTAAAAGTCTTCGAATTTAAAAGTCTTCGAATTTAAAAGTCTTGCGAAAATCTCGTTTTTTAAAAATTAAATTACCATTTTTTTCATTCATTCTTTAGTATATATATATATATATATATATATATATATATATATATATATATATATATATATATATATATATATATATATATATATATATATATATATATATATATATATATATAATATATATATATAAAGAGTTGGAGAACATTCGGAATCTGGTCGCTAGGCCGACGTGACCCGATACACGCCGTTTAAAAGTGTGCAAGTCAAAGAAAGTTGGGAAAACAGATAAAGGGAGTGTGTCCAGACTTTAACCACTAGAGTGCATGTAAGATTGAGCATAGCGGTTAAGTCTGGGGTCGGAGAGTTGGACAGAGAAAGGATGAGACTGTGTAGAAAGTTGTGTCGCACGAGCCATTCTCAATGGAGGAGGTATGCGACGTGAGAGTACAGAATAGCATTGTCCGTTGTAATAGCGAAAGTATAAAGAAAGTGACGCAACAATTCGACGGGAAGAAAGAAATTTGGGAGAGTTAGTAAGAGCAAAAGAATTTATAAGACGAAAAGCCCTAGACTTCACCTTCTCAAGGAGAGCTGTATGAGTGGAACCACCCCAGATGTGTGAGGCGTACTCCATACAGGGACGAACACTCCTATAAAGAGCAAGCAACTGGGGTGGCGTGAAAAAAAGAAAAATCACAAGAAAAAGAAACACCGAGACAGATGAAGGTTTGAGTTGAATGTTTTCGAAGATGTCATAGTTGTGTGGAAGATCGTGTCGAGTAGAAAGACGGAAGAATTGAGTTTTTGAGGCATTGAAAACGACCATGTTTTCTCTACCCCAATCTGAAATACGAGAAAGATCAGAGGTCAGTTGCTCCAAGGCCATCCTTCTTGAATCTATCAACTGCTGTTGGGAGGGACGTCTATCAAATTGAAAGGAGTAATGCAGGGTGGAGTCATCGGCATAGAAGTGGATAGGAGACGAAGTAATACAGAGAAGGTCACTGATGCAAATTAGAAAAAAAGTTTGGGATAGGGCAGATCCTTGAGGAACACCATTATTTAATAGATTTAAAGGAAGAGCGGTGGCCGTCTACAACAGTTGCTATAGAACGACCTGAAAGGAAATTAGATTCCGAAGGAGGGAAGTTTGGAAATCAAAGCTTTGTGCCAGACTCTATCGAAGGCTTTCGATATGTTTAGCACCACAGCGAAAGACTCATCGAAATGCCGAAGGGAGGAGGACCAAGAGTCAGAGAGAAGTGAAAGGAGATCACCAGTAGATCGTTTCTTACGAACGCCATACTGGCTATCAGATATAAGATTAGAAGAATTGAGGTGTTTCCAAATATCTTTCTGTTAAGGATAGATTCGAAAACTTTAGAAAGAACGGAGGTTAAAGAAATAGGACGATATTTAAAGGGTTGAGAAGGGTCCTCTTTCTTCGGCACTGGCTGAATGAGCGCACGTTTCCAGCAAGAAGGAAAGATCGAAGTTTATATATATATATATATATATATATATATATATATATATATATATATATATATATATATATATATATATATATATATATATATATATATATATATATGGGTGTATGATATACAGGGGAAGACAGGTAAAGTCAGAATTTTTGACACTAAATAACTTATATATTTTTTTTTTTTTTTAGCATTTTTCTCCGACTTAAAATCATCCATTCCACCAAAATTTTATGTCACTAAGACTGCCCTTATATATATATATATATATATATATATATATATATATATATATATATATATATATATATATATATATATATATATATATATATATATATATATATATATATATATATATATATATATATATACTATATTACTACTGTTCATTTTAGTAATGCACATGCTATGTTCGTTTTATTTACTATTATCTAACAAAAATTTACATTTTTTGCTCACTCTTTTTTTATCACATCTTTTCAAATTTGCAATTTCCACATCCTGCAATGAGACCGTTAATACATTTTGTGTTTATCCCATTTTGTGTGTGAAAAACATTTATATAATTGGTGTCTCATTTTCCCTCAATTCTCTTCAATTGTCCTTTTTTTTGTACTTTTGTCTTCCTTATTTTGCATCTCCATTTCTTCTTGTATTGTTTTATTGAAGGTTTTTTTTTTACCGTATATTTACCGTATTTTAATTTACTAATTGCTTTTCTATTTTGTTTTTTTTTTTTATGTTTGTTTTTGTTTTTCGTTTTTCTTTGGATATTATATCTTTCTTCTTTTTCTATTTATTCATCTTTTTATTATCCAACCTTCATTTTTTTTTTCTTGGTTTGTAATTTTTTCGATTCTCCATTTTTTTATTATTATTTTTTATTATTTTTTTTTATTTTTTTTATTTTTATTTTCTTTTTATTGTGGTAATTTTCATTTCTCTGCATTCTTCATTGTTTAGTTGTTCGCCATCAACTCCCTCTCTCTCTTTTTTTCCTTTCTCTTTCTCTTCCCTTTCTCTCTCTCTCTCTCTCTCTCTCTCTCTCTCTCTCATCTTCATTTTGTGTCTGGTCTCATCCTGCCTCTGGCAAACCCTTTTAACTCCGACTTATTCGAAGTCATTTTATCTCGTATCCTTGCTCTACTCCATTCTCCGATTCGTATGGCTTTGACGATAGCGATGTGAAAGGAGTTATGAGCCCAGAGGTCTCTCGTCCTTATGTATTTCGGATCGAGCTCCCAAAGGAAGGAGAGACGCGAGATGCAAAACGCTCTACTGAACAACACGGGATTTTCCTGAATGCATAATAATAATATAGGCGCAGTAAAAGGATTCATCTTCCCTTGCCTTCTTCTTCTTTTTTTTTTTTATTTATTTATTACTATTGTTATTTTTGATGTTTTTTTTTTTTAACCTTCATTTTCATTTTTTTTTTGGATTAATTATGGAAACACTTTCCATGCAAATAAGAAACATAAGGGAAAAAATCTGTCTTTTTCCTTTTGCATTTTGATGTTTCTTGTAACTTTATATATATATATATATATATATATATATATATATATATATATATATATATATATATATATATATATATATATATATATATATATATATATATATATATATATATATATATATATAGAGAGAGAGAGAGAGAGAGAGAGAGAGAGAGAGATAAA
>SEYY01019551.1:97500-100000 GCA_009176605.1 Armadillidium nasatum
TCTCCTGTCAGTCTCCGAGATTTTATGCACGGAAGCATACATTAGCTATAGTGATTTCTCGAAAAACTGCTAGATGAATCTAACAAAAAGACCTACAATGAATCTAACAAAAAGACCTACAATGAATCTAGCAAAAAGACCTACAATGAATCTAACAAAAAGATCTACAATGAATCTAACAAAAAGACCTACAATGAATCTAACAAAAAGACCTACAATGAATCTAACAAAAAGACCTACACTTCCATCTTTTTAAAATGATGGTTGTACAAACACGCAATGCCACAGACTGGTTAGGCAGCAGGAGTTATGAGAGAACATTCTTTCTACACCATGTTCAGGAAGAAGCTTTATTACTACTTATGTGCATTGTCGAGTGTCATTTGCATTTGAGTGGCTGTGTAAGCATGCAAACAAAAGTTTCACTACTGGTATGAAGGAAACCCTCGCATGTTAGACGAAAGAGTGTTGCACTCCGATCGAGTGACTGTGATGAGTGTCGGTGCTGATGTTGGCATCATGGGTCCTTATTCCTTAGAAGATGTAAGGACCTGCTACCGTAACCTCTGTCCCTTATATCCAAATGCTCGAAAACCTTTTTAAGGTCACAACTCGAACATCCTGAGTTTGAAGAATGCAATGTGTTGTTTCAGCAAGCTGGAGCTACAGCACATACAGCTCAAAGATCATAGCAATTTTTTAAGTTTCCAGAATGGTTTTATCCCGTTGTGTGGCGATGTTGGGGTCCTCTGACCTCACTCCTTGGGATTTTTTTAATCACGAATGTCTACTCATCGACCCCAAACCCTTGACGTTCTTAAAGTTATTATTCAGTGAGAGATAGACGCTCTTGCACCTTACTTGGCTCCATCGATATGGAAGTCTTCAGAAAAGTACTCAAAGAGTGTACAGTCAATAACGGCCAAAAATTTGGAGAATATCATCTTTAAAACATAATGACTTACAACAGTATTGAATGAAATTTCATGTGCAAATAATATTTAGTCACTTTTAAATCACATTAATTAACCATTGTGTTTTCATTTTCCATGGAAATGTGTTTTTTTCTGGCTGGGAGGTACCCTATATATATATATATATAATATATATATATATATATATATATATATATATATATATTTTATATATATATATATATATATATATATATATATATATATATATTGCACAAGATTTTGGATTTCTAAATGTTTTAAATAAATTTTACAATATAAATTAATATTATATTTTACACCAAACCATTTTAATTGTGAATATGTTTACCAATAAATTATACATTTATTTTAATTTTAATTTTAATTTTAAACTTATTTTAAATTTATAACAAAAGTAAATAAATAAATTTTATTATTTTGGGAAAATATTGTAATGAGTGTGGATTATATATTTTGTAATATAAAGAAACTTATTATTATTATTATTATTATTATTATTATTTATTATTATTATTTATTGTTATTATTATTTATTGTTATTATTTTTATTATTATTATTATTATTATTATTATTTATTATTTATTATTATTATTATTATTATTATTACTTGTATTATCATATTATTATTATTATTATTATTATTATTATTATTATTATTATTATTGCTTGTATTATCAAATTATTATTATTATTATTAGTTTAAAATTTTTTTTTTTTGTTTTCATTCCTTCTTCATCTTATTTAAAAAAATAATTCTGTTGCTTTTAAATATAAAGTAAAAGAACTCCATTTTTGTTAAGAGAGAGAATCTTCCTTTATTTTAACTTGTAAATGTAATATATATATATATATATATATATATATATATATATATATATATATATATATATATATATATATATATATATATATATATATATATATATATATATATATATTGTGTGTGTGTGTGTGTGTGTGTGTGTGTGTGTGTGTGTGTGTAAGTGCGTGTGTGTATATTTATTTATAAATCGTACACGGTGTTCGTTAATCTATCTTTGTAATTTTTAAATAGAAATAAAATAGTCACAACCAAACGTAAAATTATTAAACTATGTTATTTTAACACTGAATTTCCCGGTCATAATATTTCATTAAATTAACGTTACAACCTTTTATTAACGTATTTCAAATATATGTTGAGTAGTACAGTGTGGATTTTGTGACTTTCTCCTATTTAGTCAGCATTTGCTGTTAACTGTACCTGAAACCTTGTACCACCAGGAATTGTGATTCTTTTCAAGATTTTAATGTATCATCTGCTTTATTATCGTGGTGTAGCGGTAGAATGATTAAATCACTGGTTCTTATCCCTCATTCGGATTCTCGGTAAAAATTACCTATAAATTTTGCCAAGATTTTCGTGTATCATTTGCTTAATTACCGTGGTGTAACAGGTAGAACGATTAAATCACTAGTCACTGGTCCGATCCCTCATTCGGATTGTCAGTAGAGATTACTTATAAATTTCCCTCCTCAAGTATGGAGTTTGAGCATAATAGAT
>SEYY01019551.1:120000-125000 GCA_009176605.1 Armadillidium nasatum
TTTATTATTATTATAATTTTCATTTTTATTATTAGTTAAAAAAAAAAAAAAAAAAAAAAAAATTATTATTATTATTATTATTATTATTATTATTATTATTATTATTATTATATATATTATATATATATATATATATATATATATATATATATATATATATATATATATATATATATATATATATATATATATATATATAGATATATTATATATATATTTTTTTTTTTTTTTTTTTTTTTTAAAAAAAATTTTTTTTAATAAAAGTATCTTTAATTAAGGAAAAATTATTTTATATTTCGCAAATAAAAAGTATATTAATTAATAGTTTTTAAGCTTCACAGTGAGTCGTAACTATTATATATTAAATATTTTGCAATTTATAAAATATTAAGTCTAAATATTTTTAAATTTATTTTTATATTTAAAATATATTATTTTCAACTCAACATTTTATAAATTTTTTTTTATAAAACAAAGAAATTCATTAATTAAAAAAATTGTGGAAAAAATTAAAATTTAAAAAAAATAATGATAATTTAACTATACATCAAATATGTAATACAAATATGTTTAATATTTTTTTAAAAATTTAAATAATATATATATATATATATAAATAATTAATTTCCTTTATCTGGTACTGGTTAAACTGCCTATGAATATAGATCTGGTACTGGTTAAGCTGCTCATGAATATAGATCTGGTACTGGTTAAACTGCTCTATGAATATAGATCTGGTACTGGTGAAGCTGCTCATGAATATAGATCTGGTACTGGTTAAACTGCCTATGAATATAGATCTGGTACTGGTTAAACTGCTCATGAATGTAGATCTGGTACTGGTTAAGCTGCTCATGAATATAGATCTGGTACTGGTTAAGCTGCTCATGAATATAGATCTGGTACTGGTTAAACTGCCTATGAATATAGATCTGGTACTGGTGAAGCTGTTCATGAATATAGATCTGGTACTGGTTAAACTGCTCATGAATGTAGATCTGGTACTGGTTAAGCTGCTCATGAATATAGATCTGGTACTGGTTAAGCTGCTCATGAATATAGATCTGGTACTGGTTAAGCTGTTTATGAATATAGATCTGGTACTAGGTTAAACTGCTCATGAATAATGATATTAATAATAAATAATAATAATAATAATAATAATAATAATAATAATAATAATAATAATAATAATAATAATAATAATAATAATAATAATAATAATAAAAATTAATGAAATCAATGCATTTTGGAATAGATTGTAGCTGCATATTGAAGAAACAGATTGTTAAATATGTATTTTAGGTATTATTCACTTAAAGCTGATGTAATAATTGTAGTAATAATTTTCCATTAATTGAATTCACAATCCTGTTTTAGGAGATACGCGCTATTACTTTCTGACAGGCTGTACATAGTCTGGATGAGGTTCCCGCTGAGTATCGCCCACAAGACAGGAGGTTTAAATTGTGGCAATTGTGGCAGAGTCTGATATATATTTGTCTTTTTCCCCCAATTCAAATTTGATGGCAATTCAATTTAAAAAAAAAAAATAAAGTATTTTTTTTTTTTTAATTAATTAATTCTAACATATGCGATATATCCTTTTTTATTGTTTTTTTTTCATATGGTAAATTTCGATAAAGTTATGTAGTGCGTAAGATCTTAGTCATAAAAACAATAATGATCAAATTGATTTTCATAACTTCCATGAAGTAAGTTTTTTTTTTTTTTTTTTTTTTTTTTTTTTTTTTTTTTTTTTTTTTTTTTGCAGCTTTTAATTAAATATTTGTTTGTGTTAAATATAACACCGATGTAATCACATGAAATAATTTAAAATTTTGTATATTGATATCACATTTATATTTCCAAAATTTATTATATTTTATCCATAATTGTTTATATTATAATTATTATATCGATATTTACTTATATTTTTAAATAAAACTCATCTTATTTTTGAGTAGAGTTGGTTTATATCGTACATTAATATATTTTTTTTCACAAAATGGTATTAATTTATTACACATACATCTCCTCCAGTTTTTACACTCAGTTTCATACTATGGGCATCATGCCCTTTCAGTAAACACATACACACACACACACACACACACACACACACACACATATATATATATATATATATATATATATATATATATATATATATATATATATATATATATATATATATATATATATATATATATATATATATATATATATATATATATATATAAAATTTTATCTCAGATATTTTAGTATTTTTATTTTTTGATTTCTAAAAATATCATTTTCTTTGAATTACTATTTTAATTGTTACCAATTTCATCACATTCAAAATATTAATTTTACCTAGTATTTGCTACTTTTTTGGGTGGGTGGGAGGAGGAGGAGGTTGGATGTGGGGGGAAGCGTATTAGACACGGTGAATTAAAGAAAAGTATCACAGAAGCTACAAGTTGAAAAATGTTTTTGGAAATAACTCTTGTATTTCAAGGTAGGAAATGCTTCAAATATAGAAAAACAAAATAAATATACAAGTTTTATTTGATGTTACGTGCGTATCAATATTAGCAATTTTACTGAAATTTAAAAGTAATATATATATATATATATATATATATATATATATATATATAATATATATATATATATATATATATATATATATATATATATATATATATATATATATATATATATATATATTATATATATTAATTTTTTTTTTTTAATTTTTTTTTTTTATTTTAATTTATAAATTATTTTTTTTATTAAATAAATTTATTATTATACAAAAATTATTATTATTATTATTATTTATTATTATTATTATTATTATTATTATTATTATTATCATCAGATTCAATGATATCTTTTGTTAAGAAATTGATATTAATTACAAATGTAAATTTTCTTGCTATGGATAAAACTGTGGGTTCATATTTCGATATTATCTTTTTATTTATAATGTTAATTAAGATAATTGAAATATGAAATATGAATTTTGATAGGAAAAAAAAGTTTTTTCAAATTTTGAATTATTATTATTATTATTATTATTATTATTATTATTATAATCATTATTAATATTAAATTTATTATTATTATTATTATATATATATATTATTATTATTATTATTATTATTATTATTATTATTATTATTATTATTATTACTTATTATTATTATTATTATTATTATTATTATTATTATTATTATTATTATTATTATTATTATTATTATTATTATTGTGGGCTCTGTTTTCTGTTTCACAAATTTCATTTAACTCAACAAACAAATATCGTGTATCGGTATATATATATATATATATATATATATATATATATATATATATATATATATATATATATATATATATATATATATATATATATATATATATATATATATAATATATATATATATATATATATATATATATATAAATGGTTTTACAGAATACGAAACGTGAAGCCCAAATCTATCTAAAAGAAAATGCTGATTCAAAAATTTTACTTCTACGTGAGGCTTTTGGTTCTGTTGCTGGTGGTGGCATCCGAAGGGAAGAAGAAGAAGAACAGGAAGAAAGAATCACAAGCCGACGAACCTGTAGAAGCTCCTGCGGATGAGATCTCCAACCTCTGCGATATTGTAACGCCATCTATAATTTATTGCTATTGCGATAACATTGAAGCAGACATGGTAAGGATATATATATATATATATATATATATATATATATATATATATATATATATATATATATATATATATATATATATATATATATAATATATATATATATATATATATATAGTATATATAGACTATATATTATATATATATATATATATATATATATATTATATATATATATATATATATATATATATATATATATATATATATATATTATATATATATATATATATATATATATATATATATATATATATATATATATATATATATATATATATATATATATATATATATATATATATATATATATATATATATATATATATATATATATATATATATATATATATATATATATATATATATATATATATATATATATATATATATATATATATATATATATATATATATATATATATATATATATATATATATATATATATATATATATATATAAGCATATTCATTACAAGTTACTAATGAGGATTCCTTTCACTTAAAATCTAATACATAATGACTAGTTAAATATTAAAGACACATTCTTTTCCCTTCAAAAACTTAAGTCTTTGAGTCTTTGTCTAATGAGGACTTCAAGATTAATTTTACACGCCAAAAGAATGAAACTTAAATACAATCATTAACGCACATTTTAGACTAAGGAGTCATTGTTCTAAACTCACGATTGACGAGAACTATTGGATAGGAGACCTCAAAGGTCCTTCTTTGGCACTGGGAACTTGTAGCACCTTTTTTAAAGGTCAAAAAAAGGGGTCAACAACTGTCAAAATTTTGACTGTTGAATCTTTTAACATCTGTGAATTGAATTTTAACTTAATTTTAGAGTTAATCGTGTGTTAATTTTTTTTATAAGATAATAATAATAAAATAATAATAATAATAATAATAATAAATAATAATAATAATAACAATAATATTATATTATTATTTTTAATTGTTTATTAATTATATTATTAATATATATATATATATATATATATATATATATATATATATATATATATATATATTTATATATATATATATATATATATATATATATATATATATATATATAATACACTGCTAGCCCTTATAATGATTCATGCATGAATTTACCATGTACAATGTACACATATAAAAAGATAGGTGTACACACAAGACATACAATCATATACAAGAGTGTATAAAAAAAGATATGGACAAAATATCAGAAAATCGTGAAGAAAAAAGATGTTGCGTGATCATGCAAGAATGTTCACACATGCAATCAGCGTGTATATTTAAGTG
>SEYY01019551.1:130000-140000 GCA_009176605.1 Armadillidium nasatum
AATTTTTAAAAAGTAATAAAAGTTCGATACAAACTGCACACATTCGCGCGCTCATATATATATATATATATATATATATATATATATATATATATATATATATATATATATATTATATATATATATATATATATATATATATATATATATATATATATATATATATATATATATATATATATATATATATATATATATATATATATATATATATATATATATATATATATATATATATATATATATATATATATATATATATATATATATATATATATATATATATATATATATATAATATATATATATATATATATATATATATATATATATATATATATATATATATATATATATATATATATATATATATATATATATATATATATATATATATATATATATATATATATATATATATATATATATATATATATATATATATATATATATATATATATATATATATATATATATATATATATATATATATATATATATATATATATATATATATATATATATATATATATATATATATATATATATATATATATATATATATATTCGCTGATGTGATATTTCTAACTCCGACGATTGCGAATCTTAAACATTTTGTCCGTTATACTTGAAGCAAAATAAAAAATTATTTTTGAATAAACGATTAAAAATATTATATAATTCTAGTCAAACGGTAGTGATTAATTCACGTGTTTGAGGGAGCCGGTTCGATCCCACTTACGGATCCTAGGTGTATACTACCTTGAAAAATTCTTTTCTTCGAATAAGGGAATGCCTGTGAGATGTGAACTATATATATATATATATATATATATATATATATATATATATATATATATATATATATATATATATATATATATATATATATATATATATATATATATATTCTAATGAGTTAAAAGTCTGTAATTAAAATTACCGAAAATAAACTGAATCATTAGAAATTTTCCTTGATCATCAAATGACTCTTCCTTGTCATTGTAATTTTAGTCTTTGTAAACTTTGAAACTAACTGAACGGAATTGTCTTTAACCATTGCCACCATGGAAGACGAGGTAAAATACTTGGATTTTTCACCAACGATATCACAGAACTTGTTATTGTGAAAATATATCCTTTTAAGGGTCGTATTACATTTCCAGTTAACTTAGGTGAAAATTTGGAGTAATTTCATTTACGTCAATATTTTTGAAATAATTTTTACCTATATAGTTAATATTTTTATTTAGGCAATTTTTTGAAACCTGATTCATAACCCTTTATCAGTGACCTTGATAATAGATAGCACTGTTCAATTTCAATTAATTTCAATGGTTGGAATAAGATTCGCCAAACTCTGTGCCTCAAAGCATCGTGACAAACTCTATCGAAAGACTTCGGAATACCTAACGCCAAAGCAAAAGATATAAGGCAGAAATAATGTCTACAGGAAAATTAAACAGTTCAAATGTAAAGCATTTCTAACAAGTTTTTCATAATTAATGACAACGTCAATAGTGTTTGATAATCTTTTGGTTACATTAGGCTGACATGAATATTAAGTCTGGAATAGGCACAGAGAAGTCCGAATATAAGTTTCCGAAGATATTCATTAAAAAACTGTTGATGAAAGCTACAATGTTTTTATTCTACATTTTGTCTTTGTAGGATGTTCTTATCATTGATGCAATTTCTTTTTTGAACTAATTAATAAATTCAGCTATGCAGTTCTTCGGAGTTGAATCTTTCTTTTAATTGGTACTAAATTCTCTTTGGTACTTGATTACCGAATTTTACCGAATTCAAACGCAGGATACTTTGGTTTTAGTCTTAGTGAGCCAAATTGAGAATAAAATAAATATAAACTGTTTCCAATTTACTATTGATCTACGATGAAATATATAAATCATAATTATATGTAATTTCTTTTTTATCGATATCGGAAAGATATTATGATTATTTAAAATTGTACGAGAACATCATATACACACGCACGCACGCGCATACATACACATATAAACGACACAGAAGAAACCATTATGCTACTTTTGAAGATAAAGCGGCGGAGAAAGTCGGGAAGATCATTGAATGAATGAATGAATGAAAACTGAATGAAAACTCATTGAATGTTCATGTTCAAAGTTAGCTCAGTGGGTACTCTTGAAACAGTCACGTTCTCGAGAAGATAAAGTGGTACTCATGAAAAGGTCATACTCTACAGGAGTCAAACGGCAATCATGGGACGATCATGCTCTCTTAGAGATCAAGAGGCGCTAATTGTGCAGTCATGCTATTTGTTCAGATTAAGAGGCATTCATCTTGATGAGATCAAGCGGGCGACACTTATGGGATGATCATATTCTCTGTGAGATGAAGAGGTACACATGGGATGGTCATCGTCAAGGGGAACTCAAGCGGAACTTATGGGACGATCATATTCTCTGTGAGATGAAGAGGTACACATGGAACGGTCGTCATCAAGGGGAACTCAAGCTGCACTCAAGCGATATTCATAATACTGTCATGTAAAAAATGTTGTTTTCCTTTTAAATAATTATGCATATCATGACTGAGCAAAAGTAATACAGATATAAAGGCTCGATTACACTGGTTGAGTTTACAATCCAGCAATAGGGAGTAAACTGGCTCAGTGTAATATACCCCAGCAAGTAAACTAGCTAACCCGCTACTCGCTGCTGAAAAGTTAAGGACCCGGCTACTTTACAATCTACTCGCTGACTTGTAAACTCGCTCAGTGTAATCGACGACTCGCTCACAAGACTACCAAGTGGTACAAACAATGAAAACATAGAATAAACACTGTGAGTGAAGAGACTAAGCTTCTAATTTAAATTGAAACAAGATGTTGAAATGTTTGTAGATATTTTGGGACACATTTTTCGTTTTAATATTTAAATATTCGGTATTTTTAATTTTTCATAGCAAAGAATAATTTTCATATATTCCCAAAATTTAGACACATAATTTAAAATTCCAAATAGGCTTACCAAGAGGAGGAAACACTCGAAAAGAAGAATAATACACTATGATAGGATAGAGGACTCAGCGTAGAGAGTAGCGAGTTTACTAGCCCCAGTGTACTACTTGCTCACTCGCCGGCTTGTAAACTCCGCTACTCGCTGGTTTGTGAACTCGCCCAGTGTAATCGAACGGGTGGTAGAATTAATATGATTAATTAAGGATACCTGAGCGTTGATGCAAATTTTAATGCCTATACGGATATCTGATACCGTTGACTCGTAATATAAAATTTTTTGGGTAAACGTTTTTATGGATTTTCTAAACTTATATCTTAAATTAGTGTTCGTAAAGTATAAAAAGAAATATAATGAGAAGTCCCACATAACACCCCCCTTCAAATACAAAACCTACACACTCTCATGTAAAAAAGGATTTTAATTAATTGTCGACTCTCTTCCCACATAAATATGTGCTTAATATTTTAATCGTCTCACAGACATACTCTCTCACAAACATACATACACATACACACACACACACACACATACACATACACATATATATATATATATATATATATATATATATATATATATATATATATATATATATATATATATATATATATATATATATATATATATATATATATATATATATAATATATACATACAATAATAGTCATAAAGGTATTTTTCCAAAAAACGTTAAAAAATAAAAATAAAAATGGACCTTTTTTTATTTTATGCAATAACGAGGCAGAGAAATATATTTTGATGCTTACTTTCTCTCTCTCTCTCTCTCTCTCTCTCTCTCTCTCTCTCTCTCTCTCTCTCTATCTATCTATCTATCTATCTATCTCTATCTATATATCTCTATCTCTTTCTCTCTCTCTCTCTCTCTCTCTCTCTCTCTCTCTCTCTCTCTCTATCTATATATCTATCTCTCTCTCTCTCTCTCTCTCTCTCTCTCTCTCTCTCTCTCTCTCTCTCTGTCTCTCTCTCTCTCTCTCTCTCTCTCTCTCTCTCTCTCTCTCTCTCTCTCTCTCTCTCTCTCTCTCTCTCTCTCTCTCTCTCCTTCTCTGTCTCTCTCTATCTCTCTCTTCTCTCTATCCCTCTCTCTCGGTTTCTTCAATTAATTTATTGGTTTTCACTTTCTAATTAATTATTTTAATATTAATGCTGTCATTAATATAAGTAAGTTATTACTTTTATAATGTTATATAAATAATTTCTTCTTTTATTATTCAATCTCTGTTTTACATTTCTTTCTCTCACTCTTCTTTCTCTCTCTTTATCTCACTCTCCCCTCTCTCTTTTCTTTCTTTCTTCTTCATCACCCTCTCTTCTTCCTCTTTTCTCTCTTTCTAACTCCCTCTCCCCCTCTCTCCATCCTCTCTCCCATTCTCCTCCTCGGGGGAGTCCTCCCCCTCACTCCTGTCTTTTTATCTTGACGCTATTTTTCGCTTCCCTCTTCCTGTAAGAGATGCAATAAACATAAAACCAAAATCCACGACATACGCATTAATATCGTTGCCATGGCAACCTTCAAAGGGAAGAAGATATCTGTTGTCGTCCCTTTGAACCTTTACTTAATTATTTTACACATGGCACTTGCAGCTAGAATGTACACACACACAATATATATATATATATATATATATATATATATATATATATATATATATATATATATATATATATATATATATATATATATATATATATATATATATATATATATATATATATATATATATATATATATATATATATATAACACTATGTAACAGATTTTTGTCTTTGGGAAACAACTTGTAATTTCCTATTTTCTTATATCTAGAAGGTATGTAAAATGTCTAATATTTCCTCCAAACTTTGATTTTGTGATCAGGATAATGATATTTCCCAAATTTACCAATTCCGATATAAAAAAAATTGGTGAATATAATCATTCTAGGTTATACAAAATAGAAAAAAAACGACTTATAACTCAAGTAGCATTTATTTATAATTAGTTTATATAACATAGATCACAAAATATTTAGAAGCGAGTTGCTTTCACCCATCATGTTTTCGTTATATGATCCTTGGTGGCGGAGTTCAGAGCCCAGAAAATCTTGGTGAAATCGCTCGCCTTGCTCCTCTGAGTCCTTTCCCATTTTCTCCTTAAATTTTGCAAGATGAGCATCAAGGATATATACTTTGAGGGACATTCTGCAGCCCATTTTGCTGAAGTTCTTGACCAAGCTCTCAGCAAGTTCCTCGTAGTTTTCGGCCTTGTGATTCCCAAGGAAACCACGAATCACTGCTACAAAGCTGTTCCACGCTTCTTTTTCTGTCCTAGTGAGTTTCTTGGGGAATTCCTTGCACTCTTATGATATTTTTTATTTGCGGTCCGACGAAGACACCGGATTTGACCTTAGTCTCAGACATCCTAGGAAAGAAGCCTTCCAGTAGATGAAGGCTGAAGACTCCTTATCTAGAGCTGCGACATACTGTTTCATGAGGCCTAATTTTAAATATTTTTTTTTCTGGATCCAACAGAGGATCTCATTTGACAATGTTCCTCCCTACGCTGAACTTGGTCCACTGTGGCCAATCCCGCTTTTCTTAGTGTTCCACGGATGCCCTGCTGTCCCAGAGACAAATATAACATGGAAACTTGGTAAAGCCTCCTTGGAGACTCATCAGGAAGGCCACCATTTTGAAATCTCCGATAACCTCCCAATTGTGTTCTTCATATTTCAAGGCACTTAGCAATAGCTTCACGCTGCTGTAATTATCTTTGAGCTGCACTGAGTTAGCCAAGGGAAGAGGTGGATACATGTTCCCGTTATCAAGTAGCAGAGCTTTGAGACTCTTCGATGAGCTATCAATAAAGAGGTGCCACTCGCAGAGGTTACAGGCAATTCCCAGTGCCTAAAACAAACTTGTCACATTGTAGCAAATGCAAAGCCCATCTTGACTATTGTAAAAAAGTTGACAAAGAGTGGCAACGTTTTCTCTGACTTGAAACTTTCACACATTCATCTAATCAATTCCACTGTTTGAGTCTCGACGTCAAAAGCTAGGCATTGGGCTTTGTGAGATCCAAGATCTCTGATCAAGTCGTTGATATCTTCTGGCTTGAGGAAGTAATGTTTTTTCTCCTCAGCTACATATATATATATATATATATATATATATATATATATATATATATATATATATATATATATATATATATATATATATATATATCATCATCATCATCATTATCATCACCGTCCAAACCGGTAGGCTGGCGCCTGTCGGGTGCTACTCCTCCAAAATCTTCTCACGCATTTCTGTCCTCAAACATTCGGTTGTTTTCCACCTCTTCCAGTGTCTTGTTCCTTCGTTGATGGCTTCTTCTACCGCTTCCATCCATCTCTTCCTTGGTCTTCCGCCGGTCTCCTTTCCTTCTATATATATATATATATTATATATATATATATATATATATATATATTAATATATATATATATATATATATATATATATATATATTGGAGACTTTTAGGATCAATAACTTCATCGTCTTTTGATTTGGTGCTTTCTGCTGAAGATGGCTGCCCTCCCTTTGGAGGAATGGGTACAGGGAACTCAGGAGAGTGTGGCATTTGGGCAATAAATGAAGGTAGGTCTGGATATATGATAGCAGGAGCATTTTTGCCAGTTCGACGCTTTGGGTAATGGCGTAGCCCAGTATCCTATGTTTCTCGGTCTCTATTTCTTTTTACTTGTTTCTCCTCTAGGAAGGAGCTTGGGGAAATGCTGTGAGCTGGGGATTGGGGGTAGGTGAGGTCCAAAACATCCAATTAGCCTTAAAAATCAGTTTGGGATGGGGGTAGTACCAACCAAAAGAACCCCACAACTTGGAGGCTACGCCACTAAAATAATCTCAGGGAAGAAGGATTACAGAACGTAAATTCTCAGAATGAAAAAGATTAAGAAAAATGAGGTGCTGGGCTACGTCATTACCCCCCAAGGGTAGGGAAGGGAAAAGGTGTAAGGTGTTTAGCATACCTCTTCGAGATGTGGCTGAACCCTCAAAACGGAACCAGATAAGAGACTGAAAGTCGGGTGCTGTGGCTACGCCACCCCCTTGGGAGGTAGGAGGTGTGAGGTAGAGGGTATATCCCTCCGAGTGCGGTTGAACCTTGTAAAAGGGGTCAGGAAAGAGCATAAAAAAAATGTGATTCTGTTTCTACGCCAACACCCTCACCTCCGAGAGAGTGGACCGTAACCCCAAAAATGAGTCAGGAAGGAGCCTAGACTTGCAAGATTGCATAAAATTGCCTCACGAAAGAGCGTGAGGTCGGCCTTGTCGAGCTAGATTTGCAATTGCAATCATAGGGCGACATGCCCATTTGGCCCCCAAAAGCTCCATGTATACTACTATATATATATATATATATATATATATATATATATATATATATATATATATATATATATATATATATATATATATATATATATATATATATATATATATATATATATATAATATATATATATATATATATATATATATATAATATATAATTAATAACGATAATTTTAAGAATAATTTTAAAAATAATAAACAAAAATAAAAAAAAAAAAAATTAAAAAAAATTATAAAAAAAATTAATTTAAAAAAAATTTTTTTTTTTATTAAAAAAATAAATAAATAATATATATAAATATATATATATATATATATATATATATATATATATATATATATATATATATATATATATATATATATATATATATATATATATATATATATATATATATATATTATTTTACTTAACGAGAGAACATATTCAAGATCTAAATTACTTACTAAAGCGATTTGGCAGAGTTTGAAAGATTTTGCAGCATTTTTATAAAAAATTTAGAAGTATTTTGAGCGAACATTTTCAGAATTTATATATATATATATATATATATATATATATATATATATATATATATATATATATATATATATATATATATATATATATATATATATATATATATATATATATATATATATTATACAGTATTTTTGCTTAATAGAATTTGAGAATGATGATACGAAAAATTTCAAACTTGTCCCTTAACAATATTATTAGCAGACATCACCCTTACAGTAGTATCCTCGTCTGTCATTAGAACTTTCTCGGAACTCCCTTGATGATCTGAGCAGCTCATCAAATAAAGCTTGTGAGATCTTTCGACACATTCTGTCGTGTTGTGAAGCCTCAGTTTGTCGATGGCAAAATTTAGCTAATATACAAGAGTGGGGGAAAATAGATGTGTTATTCTTGGTCATACATTGTCGAGTTGAAGCGAAATATTCAGTTTTTGGTAAAGAAAATTCTGAAAGGAATTTCTCTTACTTAAGAAGCTTCTAAGAAGTTTGGTGTTTTGAGTTGCCTTCAGTTGTTTTTGTGTCATTTATCCACTCTTACAATCCTTCTAAGAAGTTTGGTGTTTTGAGTTGCCTTCAGTTGTTTTTGTGTCATTTATCCACTCTTACAATCCTTCTAAGAAGTTTGGTGTTTTGAGTTGCCTTCAGTTGTTTTTGTGTCATTTATCCACTCTTACAATCCTTCTAAGAAGTTTGGTGTTTTGAGTTGCCTTCAGTTGTTTTTGTGTCATTTATCCACTCTTACAATCCTTCTAAGAAGTTTGGTGTTTTGAGATGCCTTCAGTTATTTTTTGTGTGATTTATCCACTCTTACAGACCTTCTTAAAATAGCAGCGTCTAGGTCTTTCCACTTTGTCAGTTTACCTACTCTCACTAATTGTTTCCTAACCCTTTATGTCAGTCGAACTGTTGCATTACTCTCCTGATATGTTCGCTGTTAGAACAAACACTACACTTCAAAAACTATCCTAACGAATCGTTGTGACAAGTGACAAAAATGTCGTAAATTTTTTCAGTTAATTTTTAATTAGAAAATAAATCGGTGAAGCGACTTTCTTATGCTTAACTTGTCTTTTCTCTATTGAAAATTTTACTGTGACATTTCTGCAGCTTGTCCCAACGATTCGTTAGGATAATTTTTGCAGTGTATAGTCCCATACATCCTCTTTTGAGGAGAGCACACAGCTTCATATCTCTGTCTAGCTCTCTGACCCCTGACTTAACCTCTATGCTCAATCTTACATATACTCTATTGATACAATCTGGAACAGTCTTCCTTCCTCTAATATTACCTTTTTTTTTTTTTTTACTTGTGCACTTTCAAAAACTTAATTTCGGGACATATCGTTCTTTGATTTCATTATAATTCTTTTTTTCCCCAACTCTGGTGTATTTAATTTGAGTCTCTGGCCCTTACCTACCAGTAGAGCGCAAATTAACTATTGGACACTTGATGATTTAGCAGCGTAGACCTATGCCTTAAAATATACCACACAGTGAAAAAGTCTGGGGCCATTAGGTCCGGAAACCTTTGCTGGCAAATTGATACCTCCAATCCTGAAAATTACCAGTCCTAGAAACCCTTCAAGCGATATTGCCATCAACTCCCGTGCTGTGTGTGTTGTTGCGCAATTCTGATGAAACTAGAGTTCACCATCTTCGTTTATGTCAGCTAACAGTCTATCGAACCCGCTCTACTCTTTCCAGGATACGTAGCTTACTCATTGTGCCAACGAACCGATCAATAACACTCCTTGTAACATTAAACCCTTAAACCCATTTTACAATGGTGTTTCTGGATGAGGAAGAATCATGTCGAGCATTCTCAAAATGCAGTTAATATGCCCTCTGCACTTGCATAACATTTTGACACTCGAAAACGTAAGCACACAAAAGACTAGATGCTCCACAGACCAATTCGCCATTTTAACTAAGGGACACTAACATAAACAGCAAAGATGATTCTTCACAATGACGCACGTGTTTCCCCAGTCCCAGGCTGTGCACATAATCAATTTTAGAGCAGTTCAAAATACGTCGCATTCTATCGGGACACCCTATTGTATATATATATATATATATA
>SEYY01019551.1:147500-152500 GCA_009176605.1 Armadillidium nasatum
ATATATATATATATATATATATATATATATATATATATATATATATATATATATATATATATATATATATATATATATCATGGCTTATGGGATAGAATCCGCTTTAATAAATCTAAAGTTTCATATTTGAAATTTTGTTTATCAATGTGTCTTTAAAATAAATAGATAATGGATCTCTTCTCTATGACACTTTGGTTAAACCTTCTGCTGCTGCGTTTGACATTTCGAAACCTTTCAATAGAGTGTGAAAAAAAGTTCTGATTTTTTTTTTTTTTTTAACTTTATTCTTTCAGTATCTATATTTCTTTCTGTAACTTTTTCTCTGATTTCCTTTCCGATAGTCTAGCGTTTCTCTACTTTATAAGCTTCGTGACTCCCCCCACCCCCCGAAAAAAAAACAACGTTAATAATCTTACGATCCCCTAATTACCTGTTATGCTTCGTAGGTGTAAAATTTATAAGTGCAGATTGGGATGTTTACCGTACGTATGATTTATAAATGTTATGTCTGGCAGTTGTCAAGTTCAAAAATATAAATTGAGATATTATTCGGATGACTGATTAATAAATTTAAGATACGACAATTATTTTATGAAAGGAAAAGAATTTAAGCTTAAGATTTTTTAATATTCATTTGAAAATTTTTTTTGTTAAAAAGTTCGATTTCGTGTTGTTTAATCTACAAAGATTATAAAAGGATATGAAAAGTTTTTTCGTACGTTACGCGTTTTATTTTTGTGACCTTCTGCAACCCCCGTACATTCGATCACGAATCCACTGGGGGTTGCAAACCCCAAGTTGAGAAACGCTACTGTAGTCTATGGAAGGCACCGTTCTTAATTTAAATCTTTTGATAATAGTGTTCCTCATGGTTATGATCTACCCTACATTTTTCTACTTTGCATAAACCTTTTTTCTATCTCTCACAATGAAAGCGATTCTACCCTTCATTGTTCTTATCGGTAGGACTCCTGAGAAAGGAATCTCACCCATCTACCTTTCATCGTTTCTTTCATTTTGCAAAAAGTTAAACCCAACAGCAAATAACTAATCTAGAAAGGTCCCTCCCAGTAACTCAATTCTGATCTTTCTATTATTTATAATTGTGGCAAAAGCATTGAAGTTTCTTATGCCTCAAATATTTAGTTCCTTCATTTTCCAGACAATTTTCAAACTCTTCGAAAACCCACAACTCAAATCTTAATTTTTCCTTAATATTCTTGGTAGTTTTGAAATCTTGAAAATCTTTTCACATTCATTTTTCTTTTTCGTTTCTCTTACAAAAGATTATTTAAAAAGGTTTGGTATGCTGAGAAACCTTCAGAACTTTTTTTTACATTCCCTTGTTTCTGCGTCAGAAAATAGATCGTTCTTCTAAGGAGTATGAATCACGTATCTGGGATGATTCTACTCGTACAATCCTTATTGAAAATTGAAAGGTAGAGGCTAGAACTTTTACATTATCAATTCTTCCCCTCTTACTAGGTTTCTTCAGTCTCTTTCAGGCCATCGAACTGTTGCTTCATACTCCTAATACTACACTGCAAAATTGTCCTAAAGAATCGTTGGGACAAGTGGCAAAAAATGTCACAAGAATTTTTTCAGTTTTCTTATTAGAAAATAAGTCGTTGAAGCGACTTTCTTACGTTTAACGTGTCTTTTCTCTATTCAAAAATTTACTGTGACATTTTAATTAAAATGGACGCCGATCTTCTGAGTTTTTTAATCGTAGACCTTGACGGGTGAGGTACGGTCTTGTGAACCTGTTTTTCCCAAAGGCTCACCCTTCCTCTTTCCACCTATCTGATCTGCAAGAATTAATCCCTGTGTTCGTTCTTAAATGTTCTCTTATGATAAATTCTGGAACACACATTAAAAAAAAATAATTTTCATAATATTATAAATATTTTAATTATATTTTCATGTATTTTCTCAGTTCCTCTGACTTCCACCTTTTCAAATGCCATGTATCGGGGCATGTCGACATTTAACCTGACAGTACACTCGGTACTAGTCAATTTTTTTGTAGACCACTGTCTTTTTTTAGAATATTACTATATATATATAATATACAATAATATATATATATATATATATATATATATATATATATATATATATATATATATATATATATATATATATATATATATATATATATATATATATATATATATATATATATATATATATATATATATATATATAATTATTTAATAATACAATAAATTTTAAATTTTTTTCTTTTAAATTTTAATTTTTAAAAAAATTTATTTAAAAAAAAAATTAAATTTAATTTAATTTTTTTTTTTTTTTTTTTTTTTTTTTTTTTTTTTTTTTTTTTTTTTTTTATTTTTATTAAAATTAATTTTTTTTTTTATTTTAATAATTTTTATTTATTTAAAAATAATATATTTTTATTTATAGTAATAATAATAATTAATAATATAATAATAATAATAAAAATATTAATTTTAATAATTAATAATAATAATAATAGTAATAAAAATATTCATTATAATAATAATAATAATAATAATAGTAATATTATAATAATAATAATAATAATAATAATAATAATAATAATAATAATCAAAATAATAATAATTATAGTAATAAGAATGATAAATATAAGTAGAAAAATAATTATTATTATTATTATTATTATAATAAGCAAGCAATAAGTAATAATAATAATGAAAATAACAATAATAATATCAATAATAATAATAGTCATTAATAATAATAGTCAATAATAATAATGACAATAATAATAATCAATAATAATAATAATAATAATAATAATAATAATAATAATAATAATAATAATAATAATGAAAGAGAAAAATCATAATTTATTCATATTTTTTCTCACAAATATAAATAGTGAGAGAGCGTCAGTGAGCACCGGTTGACCCTTGGTTGAGCGTGGGTTGAGTCCTTGAGAATTATTTAAAATTAAAAAATCTTTTTAATTTAAAGTTTTAATTGAATTCAATCTCATTTACTTTATTATATATATATATATATATATATATATATATATATATATATATATATATATATATATATATATATATATATATATATATATATATATATATATATATATATATATATATATATATATATATATCACTTAGAGCTGATATATGTTTGAAATATTTTTAAATTTTGCCATTTGTAATGTTTGACAAAAACTATTGTTATTATTATTATAATTATTATTATTATTATTATTATTATTATTATTATTATTATTATTATATCTTCCATTTTTATTTTTTACAGCATGAAGAAGAAGCACCATAAATAACTAAATTTTTTTTTTCTTCTTCTTTATTATAGGTCCAGTACGCCACTATCCACACTGCACACACGTTCGGCTTCGGCAACTCATCGTCAATCGAAAAAATTTCTCTCGCTCGTAACTCGATCAAAGTTTTGGAGCCTTATTCTTTCGCTAACTTGAAGTCTCTCTCTAGTATCATTCTAGGAGAAAATCATTTGACGGAAATCAACAGAACTGTCTTCTCTAACCTTCCAAAATTGACGACTCTCTTCATTGACAGGAACAATATTACGAGTATTGAAGATTTTGCTTTTCAAGAACTTAAAAATTTGAAGGAATTAGAGTTATTCTCTAACCAGATACAGGTGATACTCTACATTTGTGTAATGTATAGGTTAATAGTTCTGACAAGTGTAGCATGAGGGTTCTGGGTTCGATTCCCATAGAATAGCGTTTCCCAACCGGGGTTCACATTAACCCCCAGGGGACCACAGAAACTTTGAGGGGGACCTCAAGGAAAATGTTTATTTAATTTAGGAGTATTACATATGAGTATATTGGGGTTCACATACGTAAAGTTAGAACTCAGGGGGTCCACACTGGGGTCAACATATTTAAAGTTAGGACTCAGGGAGTACACATGGGTGCCCACATATGTCAAGTTAGAACACAGGAAATGGGGGGGGGCTCACAAGCAAAAAAAAGAATGGGGGCACACCTGCTACAGAGGAATTTATTGAAGCTTTCATGCAGCCCTAAGGCCAAAAGCTCTCGAGGTTTAAACTATTTAAAAAAAAAAATAAATAAAATAAAAAATGATAACGTACTGTATTATTATTATTATTATTATTATTATTATTATTATTATTATAGTATAATTACACTATTATTAGTATACTATAACTAAACTATTATTAGTATTATTATTATAAAAATAATAGTATAACTATACTATTATAAATATTACGAATAATAGTATTACAATTCTATAGTATTGCAATAATATTAAAACTTATTTTCAGAATTTGAACATACCTTTAAAACTAATAATTTATCTAAAATATTACATATACGTATACACATTTGATTGAATAATTTATTTAATATATTAAATGTTAACACATTTAATTCAATAATTTAATTATATTAAATATTTACAAATTTAATTAAATAATTTATATATTAAATATTTTTTATTAAATATTATATTAAATATTTACACATTTAATTGAATAATTTATATTACAGTAAATATTTACACCTTTAATTAAATAATTTAATTAATATATTAAATATATACACCTTTAATAATTTACTTAATATATTAAAAAAACATCTTTAAATAAATAATTTAGTTAATATATTAAATATATAGATATTTAATTAAATAATATATTTAGTAAATGAAATATATTACACATTTAATTTAAATAATTTATTTATATTAAAAGTATACACATATAATTAAATAATTTATTTAATATATTAAATATATACAACTTTAATTAAATAATTTAATATATTAAATATTTGCACATTTAATTAAATAATTAATTTATTATTTATAAAGACAAAAAAATAAATATTGTGTCTTATGTGAATCTTTTAAAAAATAATTTTAAAAAAAAAAAAAAAAAATTTTTTAATTTTTAATTTTTTAATTTTTTTAACAAATTTTATTTAATATAGATACATTTATAGAGTAAGA
>SEYY01019552.1:0-7500 GCA_009176605.1 Armadillidium nasatum
TATATATATATATTAACTATCATTGGAGTGAATCTTGCTTTGTCTCGGGGGACGCTTCTGTCTCTGCTGAAAAGGTAGGGGCCGTAATCCTTGACGGGATGGGCAGATTCATTCCATCTTCAACTAAATCTTTTCCTCAAAATCCATGGTTCGATGACGGCTGTTCTCTTTGCCCTTCGGGAGAGAGACAGTGCTTATCGTGAATGGAAAAACTCTCCTTCTCCTATCACTCTTGCTAATTTTCATTCAGCTCGGAATCGTTGCAGGGATGTTCTTCGACGGGCTAAGCGTACTTTCATAAAAAGGAAGTGCGCTGACCTCCATGGCTCTCCTACTGATAAAAATTTCTGGCCTCTTGTCAAAAATATCTCTAACAACTTCTGTAAATCTGCCTTTCCTCCTCTTATTCGCTCTGATGGTTCTGTAGCTAATACTCCTTCTGAAAAGGCTAATCTCTTCGGCCTCCTTTTTTCATCTAATTCCACCCTGCTCGATTCTGACATCCCTCCTCCTACTCCTTCTCCTCTCAGGTGTCCCATGCCTCTGTAATTACTCATGATCAGGGTGCATGGGATCCTGAAATCTATGAACGTCAGGAAGGCCAGTGGCCCGGATGGCATTCCCCCTCGCGTTCTGAGGGAGTGTGCTTCCGAGTTAGCGCCTGTCCTCGTTCAGCTCTACTCTCTATGCCTTAATACTAATACTTTTCCTCTAATGCTGGAAGCGTGCGTTTGTTCAACCGATCCCGAAAAAAGGTAGTCGCTCTGACCCTTCTAACTATCGACCTATAGCTCTCACTTGTGTTCTATCTAAATTTTTTGAAACTCTTCTCAACTCTCATTTCCTGGATCATTTGGAGTCTCATTCTCTTCTCTCTGATCACCAGTATGGCTTTCGACGCTCGAGGTCAACTGGTGACATACTTTCCTATCTTACTGATCTATGGTCTTCTGCCCTTAGGGACTTCGGGGAGTCTTGTGTGGTGGCGCTTGACATATCCAAGGCTTTTGACCGGGTATGGCATGCGTCACTGCTCTCCAAGCTCCCTTCCTTTGGGTTTCCTCCTTCTCTTTGCTTACTATTGTCTAGTTTTCTCTCAGATCGTTCCATTTCGGCAGTTGTAGATGGAGCGACCTCTTCCTCCTTTTCTGTCAACTGTGGTGTTCCTCAGGGTTCTGTTTTATCTCCAACCTTATTCTTACTTTTCATTAACGATCTTCTCAACTGCACTTCTAACTCTGTTCACTCTTATGCTGATGATTCAACTCTGCATTCTTCTACTCATTTCAAATCTGCTCCCTCTTTTGCTTCTAGAGTTGCTTCTCGTCTTCAACTTTCCAATTCTATTCTTGCCGATCTGGATGGATTTCCCGGTGGGGTCATAGCAACCTTGTGAAATTCAACTCTTTAAAAACTCAACTTCTTCACATCTCCCTCTCAAAAACACCTCCTAACTTTCCTATCCTCTTCGATGGCTCTCCCGTCTCACCTGTAAATAACATTAACATTCTTGGTCTAAACATAAACAACAAACTGTCTTGGAAACCACATATCACAATGGTTGCTAAAGCGGCCTCTAAGAAGCTGGGAGTTCTGTTCAGATTGCGAGAATTTTTCTCTTCTGAGCAGTTACTCCAAATATATAAGGTCTTATTCGCCCTTGTATGGAGTACTGTTCTCACATTTGGGGGGGCTCCGGCTCCTCCTCTCTTCTGGATAGGGTTGAGTCAAAAGCTAAAAGATTAATTAAACTGTCCCCTACTTTCAAACTCTCTTGACCCTCTGTCTCTGCGACGTGACGTTGGCGCGCTATCTCTTTTCTACAGGTACTACAATGGCAGGTGCTCGAGGGAATTGGCCTCTCGCATTCCTCCACCATTGCGTCGTCCTCGTTGCACAAGGGGTGCCCTGCTTTCGCACCAATTTTGTGTGGACGTAGGAAATCCCAGGCTAGCCCGTTGTGGTACCTCTTTCTTTCCAGCCACCTCTATTCTGTGGAACTCTCTACCTTCATCTATTTTTCCTTCTGTATTTAATCTTTCCACTCTTCAAGGCTTCCGTCTGCGCCCACCTGAGGGCTGTGCGTTAGGTGTGTGCATTTGCATGTGTTTTGTCTCTGTGTGTGTGCCCCTCCTTGAAAAGGGCTCTGCCCGTGAGCGGTGGCGTTCTGTAAAAAAAAAAAAAAAAAAAATATATATATATATATATATATATATATATATATATATATATATATATATATATATATATATATATATATATATATATATATATATATATATATATATATATATATATATATATATATATATATATATATATATATATATATATATATATATATATATATATATATATATATATATATATATATATAATATATATATATATATATATATATATATTATATATATATATATATATATATATATATATATATATATATATATATATATTATATATATATATATATATATATATATATATATATATATATATATATATATATATATATATATATATATATATATATATATATATATATATATATATATATATATATATATATATATATATATATATATATATATATATATATATATATATATATATATATATATATATATATATATATATATATATATATATATATATATATTATATATTATATATATATATATATATATATATATATATATATATATATATATATATATATATACTATATATATATATATATATATATATATATTATATATATATATATATATATATATATATAGTATCCGTTTTCGTGCTATTATTTTTGTGGCATGTTTTTATGTAAATTTTATGTATTGTTTTGATAATCCTTAATGAGGATAGTGGCTTAATTAACTTTATTATATTAAATTAATTAAAGTTCTTAAAAATAATGATTTAATTGTAATAATAATGTCGTATGAGAATAGCGTTTAAACTAGCCAATGATAAAAGAGAATTAATTCCCTTATGACGTCTGCAGACGCCAAGGGCCCAAGTAAATTATTTTGAAACAGAGTTGTAAAGTCAGATGGTCACTCGCCAGAGTCGTGGGGAGTCCAACTTTTAGTAGATAATCTATTAATTGTTTGAACAGATAATAATATCCATCAAGATAATATAATATTGCCGAGGTCCCATGCCTTTACCTGTGATTACATTTGATCAGGTGCATGGGCTTCTGAAATCTATGAAAGTAAGGAAGGCAAGCTGCCCGGATGGCATTCCTCCCCAAGTTTTAAGGGAGTGTGCTTCTGAGCTGGCTCCGCCCCTCGTTCAACTCTAATTTCTATGCCTCAATACTAATACTTTCCCTCAGTGTTTTAAGCGCTCATTGGTCCAGCCTATTCCGAAAAAGGGTAGCCACTCTGATCCTTCTAACTATCGCCCTATAGCTCTCACTTGTATTCTGCCTAAGATCTTTGAAACCCTTCTCAACTCTCATTTCTCGGATCATCTGGAATCTCATTCCCATCTTTCTGATCATCAGTATGGCTTTCAACGTTCGAGGTCTACTGGTGATATACTTTCCTATATCACATATTTATGGTCCTCTGCCCTTAGGGATTATGGGGAGACATGTGTGGTGGCGCTTGACATATCTAAGGCATTTGACCGGATATGGCATGCGTCACTGCTTTCAAAGCTCCCCTCCTTTGGGTTTCCTCCTTCTCTTTGCTTACTCATGTCTAGCTTTCCTTCTAATCGCTCCATTTCGGCTGTTGTTGATGGGGAGACTTCTTCGTCCTTTCCTGTCAATAGTGGTGGTGTTCCTCAGGGTTCTGTCTTATCTCCTACTCTATTCTTACTTTTCATTAATGATCTTCTTAGCTGTTTATCTAGCCCTATCCATTCATATGCCGATGACTCAACCCTCCATTCTTCTACTCATTTCAAATCTGCTCCTTCCTTTTCATCTAGAGTTGCCTCTCGTCTTCATCTTTCCGATTCCATCCTTGCAGATCTGGATAGAATTTCCCAGTGGGGTCATCTCAACCTTGTGAAATTCAACTCTTTAAAAACTCAACTTCTAGAAATCTCCCTCTCAAAGACACCTCCTAACGTTTCTATTTCTTTCGATGGTTCCCCCATCTCCTATGTTGACAATATAAACATCCTTGGCCTTCACATAAACAAAAAAATGTTTTGGAAACCTCACATCATAATGGTTGCTAGGGCAGCCTCAAAGAAGCTGGGAGTTCTGTTTTGACTGTGAGAATTTTTTCCTTCTTCGCGGTTACTCCAATATGCAAGGGTCTCATTCGCCCTTGTATGGAGTCTTTTGAATAAGGTTGAGTTAAAAGCTAAATGACTTATAAAATGTTCAGCTCTTTCTAAAATCACTTGACTCTTTATCTTTGCGACGTTCCTTGTCTCTTTTCTATAGGTACTACAGCGGCAAATGCTCGAGGGAATTATCCACCCTTGTACCTCCACCTTTACTCCGTCCTCGCAATACAAGGGGTGCATTGTCTGCGCATCAATTCTGCTTGGATATAGGCAACTCCAGGCTTGTACGCTGTGGTGCCTCCTTCTTTCCTGCCACATCTATTCTGTGGAATTCTCTCCCATCTTCTGTGTTTCCTGCCGAATTTAATCTAATTTCTTTAAAGCCCGCGTCTGCGCTCACCTAAGAAATTTGCGTTAGGTTGGTCCTGCAGGGGTCGTTTTTATTTTTTTTTTATTATTATTATTGTTGTCATTTTCTATTTGTTTTGTTCTACTTTATTTTAGTTCTTATGACACCCCCTCCTTGAATAGGGCTTTGCCCGTGAGTGGTGGTGATGTATAAAAAAAAAAAAAAAAAAAAACGATATCAGAGCCATTTGTGCTTAAAATAATACCATTTTAATAACATCTTTGCTATATCATTTTTTTCAGACATTTACCCAATTGAAATTGCATCTTAATAAAGATTACAAAAGATTCAATGTTTGGGATTATTCATATCTAATCTCATATATATATATATATATATATATATATATATATATATATATATATTATATATATATATATATATATATATATATATATATATATATATATATATATATATATATATATATATATATATATATATATATATATATATATATATATATATATATATATATATATATATATATATATATATATATATATATATATTATGTATGTATGTATGTATGTATAAGTGTCCCATGTCTCTACCTGTAATTACTCATGATCGGGTGCATGAGATCCTGAAATCTATTAGTCAGGAAGGCCAGTGACCCGGATGGCATTCCCCCTCGTGTTCTGAGGGAGTGTCCTTCCGAGTTGATCTCTGTCCTAGTTCAGCTCTACTCTCTATGCTTAATACTAATACTT
This sequence comes from Armadillidium nasatum, assembly GCA_009176605.1. Taxonomy (NCBI): domain Eukaryota; kingdom Metazoa; phylum Arthropoda; class Malacostraca; order Isopoda; family Armadillidiidae; genus Armadillidium; species Armadillidium nasatum. The sequence continues at coordinate 5,374 of SEYY01019552.1, forward strand.
TCCCTCAATGCTGGAAGCGTTCATTTGATCAGCCTTCCCGAAAAAAGGTAGTCACTCTGACCCTTCTAACTATCGACCTATAGCTCTCACTTGTGTTCTCTCTAAAATTTTGGGAACTCTCCTCAACTCTCATTTCCTGGATCATTTGTAGTCTCATTCTCTTCTCTCAGATCACAAGTATTGCTTTCGACGCTCAAGGTCAACTGGTGACATACTTTCTTGTTGATCTATGGTCTTCCGCCCTTATGGACTTCGGGGAGTCTTGTGTGGTGGCTCTTGACATATCCAAGGCTTTTGACCGGTCATGACATTCGTCGCTGCTCTCCAACCTCCCTTCCTTTGAGTTTACTCCTTCCTTTGCTTACTCCTTTCTTGTTTTCTCTCAGATCGTTCCATTTCGGCACTTGTAGATGGGTCGACCTCTTCCTCCTTTCTGTCAACTGTGGTGTTTCTCAGGGTTCTGTTTTATCTCCAACTTTATTCCTACTTTCATTAAAGATCTTCTCAACTGCACTTCTAACTTTGTTTACTTTAATGCTGATGACTCAACTCTGCATTCTTCTACTCATTTCAAATCTGCTCCCTGTTTTGCCTGACTCGTCTTCAACTTTCTGATTCTATTCTTGCCGATCTGGATGGGATTCAAGAAGGGATCATAGCAACATTGTGAAATTCAACTCTTCACATCTCCCTCTCAAAAACACCTCCTAACTTTCCTATCCTCTTCGATGGCTCTCCCGTCTCACTTGTAAATAGCATTAACATTCTTTGTCTAAACATAAACAAAAAACTGTCTTGGAAACCACATATCACAATGGTTGCAAAAACGGCCTCTAAGAAGCTGGGAGTTCATTTCAGTTGCTCCATATATATATAAGGGTCTTATTCGCCCTTATATGGAGTATTGTTCTTACAATGGGGGGGGGTCTGGCTCCTCCTCTCTTCTGGATAGGTTTGAGTCAAAAGCTAAAAGATTAATAAACTGTCCCCTATTTTAAAATTTTCTTGACCCTCTATCTCTGCGACGTGACGTTGGCGCGCTATCTCTTTTCTTTAGGTATGACAGTGGCAGGTGCTTGAGGGAATTGGCCTCTCGTATTCCTCAACCGTTGCAACGTAGTCGTTGCACAAGGTGTGCCCTGCTTTCGCACTAATTTTGTGTGGACGTAGGAAACTCCAGGCTAGCCCGTTGTGATACCTCCCTCTTTCTAGCCACCACTATCCTGTTGAACTCTCTACCATCATCTATTTTTCCTCCTATATTTAATCTTGTACTTTTCAAAGCTTCCGTCTGAGCCTACCTGAGGGTTGTGCATTGGGTGTATTTGTGGTTAAACGAGTTTTCTTCCTAAGTGTGGGCCCCCTCCTTGAAAAGGCCTCTGCCCGTGAGTGGTGGCGTTCTGTAAAACAAAATATATATATATATATATATATATATATATATATATATATATATATATATATATATATATATATATATATATATATATATATATATATATATATATATATTATTGTAGAAACCTTCCTTAAAAATTATTCCTATATGCTTGCCATCAAGTGGGAGAAAATTTGAACACATAACTGCCACTATTTCAGGGTGGGGAAGGCAACAGAAAAATGGAACTCTGACAATTTTTTTAAGAAAAGCGAACGTTAAAGTAAGTTGATATCTTTGTTTATTTTAACGTCCTTAAGCTGGAAAATTTTAACTGAAAAATTGGAACAGAGTATTGTTATTTAAATTCACATAAAATGAATGCGGTAAATTTCAATTTTATTTTGTAATGTTACATTTATTTTTTACAATGCATTTTTAATAAGGTTAATTCCTCAAGCAATTTTTGCAGTAAATTTTTTATTCATTTTTTATCATTTCAGGGGAGGCTTAGATTTCACAGCTTTTTTTTATTTTTTAATCGATTTGTCTGAAAATTTCAGTGTATATAGCTTTTTTCCCGGTCAAAAAAGGTCCATTTTTAGTGTTTTTATGAGTCTAAAACGGTTTCATAGGTACTAGTGGTCATTATTCAAAAAAAAAACGAATTAGATCTAAAAAAATATTTTTCCACGTGAGATGAAAATTGGCCTAAACAATCTTAGCCCCAATCTCTTTAATCAGTCGCA
>SEYY01019552.1:15000-37500 GCA_009176605.1 Armadillidium nasatum
TATTATTATTATTATTATTATTATTATTATTATTATTATTATTATTATTATTATTATTACTATTATTATTATTATTATTATCATTAATATTAATGATGAGATGTAATAATTGTAAAAAGTTTTAAAAAGAAACTTTAGGGTTTGTTCATAGTAGAAAATCTTGAAGAAATCTGTGATGCATGTTCTATAAGCGTATTTAAAAGATGTAGAATAAAAACAGTAAATGAAAAGAATAATCTTTTGGGAAATCAACTATTGTAGATTGTGCAAAAATCAACAAATGTTTGAATATTTGCTAAATTGCGAATTGAAGATTTCGGTCAAGGTCAACTCGTTTGAAACAAATAATATTTGATCTGACTTTCGATTTCTATTATTACATAGTTTTGTAATTTCGGCAATAGATTTTTCAGGAGAGTCGGATGATTAGGTTAGAATATTTTTAAAAAAATTTAATACTACATGAAACTAAAATATTCAAATAGTTTCAAATCTAAATTCACTTAAAAAAAAAGTAAGACTGACTGGAGAACGGAATTTGAAAAAGATCCGGCAACAGTCGGAACTTTTTAAAAGCCCGGGTATCAGTCCCTAGTCAGGGCCTGAGCCGGATAATTTTATCTCATTAATTACTTTCAATTAATAATTTTAACAGAAGTTTTGTGTTTCCATAAGTCAATTTTTAACTGCTCTTGCGGAGTTCGAAAACAGTTGGATGCTAGAATTTATGGAGGAGTAATTGCAAGAGAATCGGAATTTCCTTGGCAAGTCGCTTTGTTTAAAGACCAAAGACATATATGCGGAGGTTCCATCATTAACAACATGTATATACTAACAGCAGCTCATTGCTTCAAATCAAAATTTGAAGAAAATGAACCTGTTCAAGTATGTATACAGATGTAAATATGGATGTCTGCACATTATTATTATTATTATTATTATTATTATTATTATTATTATTATTATTATTATTATTATTATTATTATTATTATTTTAACATTTTATAATTTTTATATTTTTACTACTTTTGTTACTTTTATTAATTACATTATTATTATTATTATTATTATTATTATTATTATTATTATTATTATTATTATTATTATTATTATTATTATTATTATTATTATTATTATTATTATTATAATTATTATTATTATTATTAAAATAAGTAGTAGTAATAATAATAATAGTAGTTATAGCACTAATTTACTATTAGTAGTACTTATGCAAATAGCAGTAGCAGTAGCACTATATAACTTTTTAGAGAAAGAATAAAATAGAAGGGAAATTTAACAAAAGTTAGAGGCCGAAATGAGAGATGAGAATTTGGAAAGATATATAATATATATATATATATATATATATATATATATATATATATATATATATATATATATATATATATATATATATATATATATATATATATATATATATATATATATATATATATATATATATATAAGGTAACTCCTGCTAGTAAGATATCAGTTGTCCTTGGAAGAAATAACATTACCGATTTGAATGACCCAAATCTAGATATTCGCATTGTTGAGTATTGGGTCATTCATCAGCTTTACCATCCTCTTCATTACAGATATGATATAGCTTTGATAAAGCTATATCAACCTATTACAGTAAGTAATGCTTTTAAATATATATATATATATATATATATATATATATATATATATATATATATATATATATATATATATATATATATATATATATATATATATATATATATATATATATATATATATATATATATATATATATATATATATATATATATATATATATATATATATATATATATATATATATATATATATATATATATATATATATATATATATATATATATATTCACCATCACCTTTCCCACTTTCGTGGAGTGGTGCCCGTCACAATTCGCTCACAAATATAAACATTCTTACCTTTCAACCCCCTTCACCACCGCCCTCCATCTCACTCTGTCCTCGGCAAGTCTTCTTCCCTCTTCGAAACTCAAATTCTTTCTACCCAAAAACTCTCTCACTCCATCCATCTCTACTTTGGCATTCCCCTCCCCTTACCCCCATCCACCTCGGATCTAAATGCCTTGCCCACCATTCTGTCCTTATTCATTCTACACAAATGTCCAAACTATTTTAGCACACCCTCCTCCGCTCTATCAACTACACCCTTCTTCTATTTACACATCTCCCTTTTTCTTTCATTTCTAATCCTATAAATCTTTCTCAATTTACATATCTCTCTCAAACCTTTCATCTCAAAGGCATTCAAACTTTTCCTTACACGAACACTTATAATACATGTTTCGCACCCATACTGTATAGAAGGTAAACACATACATTCAAACATTCCTATCTTTATTTCTTTCGAAATTTTTCTTTTCTTCCATACTTCTCTTCGACCCCCCAACACTTTCCTTCCCCCAATCACTCTATTCTTTATTTCTTTTTCCGTCTCACCCTTACTTTCCACCAACATTCCTAGATATTTGAATTCATCCACCTTCTCAAGTTTTCTTCCCCTAAGTTCTACACCCCCCATTCCTCATTCCACATCTTCTCGTCCCCACCTCCAATCCTCATCACTTTACTCTTCGCTAGAATACTTTCAATTTCATTTTGCACATTACCCCTCAAACTCTTTCACAAGGATTCTCAACTTTTCTCCAGATTCTGCCACCAACACCGCATTATCTGCAAAAAGTAAAACATTCACATCCAATTTACCCTCCATATTTCTTAACCTAATACCCTTTCCTTCTCTCTCCATTTCTCTAACTACACCATCCATCAAAAGATCAAGTAACATGGTGACATTCACCCTCACTCTTGATGTATATATATATATATATATATATATATATATATATATATATATATATATATATATATATATATATATATATATATATATATATATTATTATATATATATATATATATATATATATATATATATATATATATATATATATATATATATATATATATATATATATATATATATATATATATATATATATATATATATATATATATATATATATATATATATATATATATATAGTTGAGTTAGCTTCTTTCTTAGAGAAACTTAATATAATTAGAAATTTTAATAATACCAAGCGTTTCCACATACTCATTTAATACAATGATATGGTTTCATACCGTATTTCCTCTCTCAGCCTTTAAAAGATGAAAAGCCCTACACTCTGACTTTTCGAGAAGAACTATGTGCATAACCACCACAAATGTGTGATGTGTTTACCATACATGGGCGAATAACCCTCATATAAAGAGCAAGCAACTGGGGTGGTGTAAAGAAATTCTGCAAGCGAAACAAAACACCCAACCTCTTAGAAGCTTGTTTAGGAAGAGAAGTAATGTAATCTTTCTAAGAATGATTACAGAAAAAGAAACACTTAGAATATTAAGGACATATGAAGGTTTGAGTTGTGTTTCTGAATAAGACATCTTAGTTGTTTGGAAGATTGTGTCAAGCAGAGAGATGGAGGAATTGAGCTTTGGTGGCATTGAAAACAAAAATATTTTCTCTGTCCCAATTTGAAATGCGAGATAGATCAGGATTCAGTTGCCTCAAAGCTATCTCCCTTGCCTCTATTAAATGCTGTTGGGAGGGGTACCTTTCAAATTAAAAGAGTAATAAAAGGTGGAGTCATCAACGTAGGAGTGGATAGGAAATGAAGTAAGAGGGAGAAGGTTATTAATAAAAAGCAGTAAAAGTGTTGTGGATAGGAAAGTTTGGAAATCAAAGCTTTGGGACAGACTCTATCGAAAACTTTCGATATGTCCAGCGCGACAGCAAAAGATTCACAGCAAAGACCAAGAGCGAAGGAACAAGAGTCGGAGAAAAGGGAAAGAAGATCACTAGTAGAGCGTCTCTTACAAAAGTCATACTGGCGATCAGTGGTAAGATTAGGAGAATTGCGATGTTTCTAAATCTTTCCTTTAAGGATAGATTAGAAATCTTTAAAAAATCGGAGATTGAAGAAATGAGACGGTATATATATATATATATATATATATATATATATATATATATATATATATATATATATATATATATATATATATATATATATATATATATATATATATATATATATATATATATATATATATATATATATATATATATATATGAACCCTCCCAAGCTTTAGAAAGAACGGAGATTAAAGAAATTTAACGATAGTTAGAGGGTTGAGAAGGGTCCCCTTTCTTCGGCACAGGCTGAATTAGAGCAAGTTTTAAGCAGGAAGCGAAGGTCGAAGTGGAGAGACAGAGACGAAATAGTTTACCAAGGCAAGGCACAAAACTCGGAAGCACAAGTTTTGAGAACCGCAGGAAGAATATATATATATATATATATATATATATATATATATATATATATATATATATATATTATATATATATATATATATATATATATATATATATATATATATATATATATATATAATTTGATTAGGAATATTCTCAAAAAATTAGTCCTATATGCTTACCCCCTATTGGACCTAGTTTTGAATATAAGAATGCTACTGTCGCTGGATGGGGTTCTAGAAGATATAAGGAAGCCACTGTAACATATTTAATGAAAACTGGAATCGAAGTAAGTTATATATATATATATATATATATATATATATATATATATATATATATATATATATATATATATATATATATATATATATATATATATATATATATATATATATATATATATATATTTATTTTATTTTTAATTTTACTTTATATTTAATTTACTTTTTACTTTACTTTATTTTTAATTTACTTTATTATAAATTTGTTCTTTATTACATTTTATTATTATATTTTATATTTTTATCAGACTAACACTCTACCACTAAACCACTAAACCACGCCAATTCCACAAGAATTGTCGTGGTTTAGTGGTAAAGTGTTAATCTGATAAAAATATAAAATACAATAATAAAATGTAATAAAGAGTAAAATTAAAATATAATAATAATACGTAATAATAAAATGTAATAAAGAGCAAAATTATAAATAAAGTAAATTAAAAATAAGTAAAGTAAAAAGTAATATATATATATATATATATATATATATATATATATATATATATATATATATATATATATATATATATATATATATATATATATATATATATTTATATATATATATATATATATATATATATATATATATATATATATATATATATATATATATATATATATATATATATATATATATATATATATATATATATATATATATATATATATATATATATATATATATATATATATATATATATATATATATATATATATATATATATATATATATATATATATATATATATATATATATATATATATATATATATATATATATATATATATATATATATATATATATATATATATATATATATATATATATATATATATATATATATATATATATATATATATATATATATATATATATATATATATATATATATATATATATATATATATATATATATATATATATATATATATATATATATATATATATATATATATATATATATATATATATATATATATATATATATATATATATATATATATATATATATATATATATATATATATATATATATATATATATATATATATATATATATATATATATATATATATATATATATATATATATATATATATATATATATATATATATATATATATATATATATATATATATATATATATATATATATATATATATATATATATATATATATATATATATATATATATATATATATATATATATATATATATATATATATATATATATATATATATATATATATATATATATATATATATATATATATATATATATATATATATATATATATATATATATATATATATATATATATATATATATATATATATATATATATATATATATATATATATATATATATATATATATATATATATATATATATATATATATATATATATATATATATATATATATATATATATATATATATTATATATATATATATATATATATATATATATATATATATATATATATATATATATATATATATATATATATATATATATATATATATATATATATATATATATATATATATATATATATATATATATATATATATATATATATATATATATATATATATATATATATGGGGATGGGAGCGATACCAAAATTTTTACCGATACCGATACCAAGACTTTCAATTTCACCGATACCGATACCGATACCAATTTTTGCTATATAGATATATATATATATATATATATTATATATATTATATATATATATATATATATATATATATATATATATATATATATATATATATATATATATATATATATATATATATATATATCAGATCCAAGTAAGGCTCTAGGGTCCTGTCAGTGGGGCCAGCACTCGTCTCTATCTAGATCTGTCGTAAATAATTCCATCTGCCACCAACTGCTCCATCATAGGCAGCTGATGCTCCTCAGTGAATCCCGAACTGACTCCATTCATCTCATATTTGTCTCCCTCTCGGTCTTCTTAATCTTGGCCTGCACTCTCACCTCCCTCTAGTCTCTCTCTCCTCCTGCATCCTCCACACGTGTCCCAACCCTCTCAGTCTTGCTTCATCTATCTTTTGATTAATTGGTTCAACCCCTATACTTTATCTAATTCTTTCGCTTCTTACCCTCTCCTTCCTGGTTCTTCCCACCATCAAACGCAACACCCTCATCTCTGTTGCTTGAATTCTGCTTTCTTCTCTTGTTGTCGCACTCCAAGTCTCCGTTCCATATTACAAAATTGAGGTTAGAGTACTTTCAAAAATTACTTTCTTTACTCCTATATCCATTCTTTTGTCTGCCAAGACTGGGTACAGCACTCACACCATTCTTCCGTATTTCTCCATCCAGTTCATGATTTCCAGCATATTACTTCATTCCCTTGTGAATACTTTCTCCTCCCCAAATATTCACATCTCTCTACCACAATCACCTCCTCGCCATGCACCTTCAGCACAAGCTCCTCTTCCTCTTCCTCCCTTCTAATTATTAACAGTTCTGTCTTTTCAACATTCACGATCAATCCCACCTCTTTTAGCTTTTCAGCAAAACTTGTTATCACCTCTCTTAACTTCTCTCTATCTTGGCTCTCTCTCTCTCTCTCTCTCTCTCTCTCTCTCTCTCTCTCTCTCTCTCTCTCTCTCTCTCTCTCTCTCTATATATATATATATATATATATATATATATATATATATATATATATATATATATATATATATATATATATATATATATATATATATATATATATATTATATATATATATATCTCCTCTGGTGGGTAAAGACCAGAAAACTACTAATTTCCACCAGAGTTGGGTCCATATCAGAACCTAATCGTTAAAATAGAAAAAGAGAGTGTGTTCCAGATTTTACCAGTTGTTGTGTATATAAGATTAGGCATAGCGGTTAAGTCTAGGATCAGACAGTTGAACAGAGAAAGGATAAGACTGTGTAGAATATCGTGTTACACCAACGTGTTCTCAATGGAGGAGAAAAGCAACGGGATAGTTCAGAAGAGCAGTGTCCATTGTACTAGCGATTGTATAAAGTGAGTTACGCAGCAGTACTACGGGCAGAAAGAGACTGGAGAGAATTAGTGAGAAAGGAAGAGTTCTTAAGACGAAAAGCCAGACTCCACCTTGTCAAGGAGAGCTGTGTGAGTGGAACTACTCCGGATATATGGGGCGTATTCCATACAGGGAAAAACAACACCCCTATAAAGATAAAGCAACTGGATTGACGTAAAAAAATCACGAATGCGCAACAGAATACTCAACCTATTAGAAGCTTGTTTAGAAAGAGAACTAATGTGATCCTTCCAAGAAAGACCACTAGAGATTATTAAGGACAGATGAAGGCTTGAGTTGCGTGTTTTCGAAGATGTTATAGTTTTGTAGAAGATAGTCTCGAGTAGAGATATGGAGGAATTGAGTTTTTGAGGCATTGAAAAAAACAATGTTTTCTCTTCCTCTTCCTCAATTTCTTCCTCAGATATTCCAAGTCAACCTTTCTAGTGTCAAATAACTGTTGCTGGGAGTAATGATTGCCTGAAAGGAGTAATGATTGGTGAGATCATCAGCATAGGATCGGATAGATGATGAAGTAATAGAGAGAAGATTATTAATGAAAAGTTTAAAAAGTTTTGGGGATTGGACAGAATAAAGAGGAACACCACTATTAGCAGATTTAAAGTATGAACGGTGGCCGTCTACAACAGAAGCTATAGATCGATCAGAAAAAAAATCAAAGAGAAGGATAAATTCTGAAAGAGGGAAGTTTAGAAATCAAAGATTTGTACCATTCCCTATCGAAGGCTTTCGAAATATCCAGCGCGATAGAAATAGATTCACCGAAATGCCGTAGAGTGGAAGACCAAGAGTCAGAGAGAATAGAAAGAGATCACCAGTACAGAGTTTCTTATGGAAGTCATACTAGCGATCAAAGATAAGATTTGAAGAATTGAGATGTTTCCAATTGAGATTTGAAAACTTTAAAAAGAACGCCGCTCCTCGAAGCATCTCTGAGGCTGCTTTGAGTAAGCGCTTGTAAATTTGGAACATGAGAAGGAAGTAGGTGGAAGGAGAAGTGGGAGCATAGACACTCCAATATGAGTCGAGGGTACATTAGAGACCCTCTGAGAAGGTGAAAAGCGAAAATGAACGAACCAAAGGGCTAGGAAGTGAAACGAAATGGTCTAGATTCTAGACCATACTGTCACTCCCCGGAGTATGCCTAATAAAGGGTACTTGCATCGCTTTGGACGGAGCTACGTTCTCCCCTACACACACACACACACACACATATATATATATATATATATATATATATATATATATATATATATATATATATATATATATATATATATATATATATATATATATATAATATATATATATATATATATATATATATATATATATATATATATATATATATATATATATATATATATATATATATATATATATATATATATATATATATATATATATATATATATATATCATGTACCTTGGTTACCATCTTAATATGTTACTAACGGATTAATCAAGGATTAAAATAAAAATAAAATATTTAAGAAAACAAACCAAATGGTAAGAAGTAAATGGCGTGAAAATAAATTGAAAAACAATTTTTTGCATTTGAAAAAATAAACTTTTAGTGGAAAACAACATATAATGTTCGGGAAACAAAATTATCTCGAAACGGCGTTTCAAAATATTACGTAATATTAATAAAAAAATTACATAATTTAATTAAGCCAAAGGGACGAAAAAAATCTGGTATCGGTATCGGTATCGGCCATTTTTAGCCAATACTGATACCGATACCTGAGCGTTCGATACCGATACCGATACCAAAAAATGTGCCGATACTGCCTATACCAATACCGATACCGATACTTCACTCCATCCCTAATATATATATATATATATATATATATATATATATATATATATATATATATATATATATATATATATATATATATATATATATATATATATATATATATATAATATATATATATACATATTATACATCACCACCGCTCACGGTCAAAGCCCTATTCAAGGAGGGGGTGCTAGAATAATAGAAGAGATAAAACAACCCACAAGCCCCACCTAAAGCAAATTTCGCAGGTGAGCACAGAAGTGTGCCTTAAAGGAATGGAGATTAAATTCAGCAGGAAACACAGAAGATGGGAGAGAATTCCACAAAACAGAGGTGGCTGGAAAGAAGGAGGCACTACGGCGAACAAGCCTGGAGTTGCCTATGTCCACACAAAATTTATGTGCAGACAATGCAATCCTTGTGCTACGATGATACCTTAAAGGTGGAGGTATGCGAGTGGGCAGCTCCTTCGAGCATTTGCCGCTGTAGTACCTATAGAAAAGAGAAAGGGCACTAACGTCACATCGCATAGATAAAGAGTCAAGTGAATATGTAAGAGCAGAACAGTTTATAAGTCTTTTAGCCTTTGACTCAACCTTATCCAAAAGACGGGTGAAACCTGGGCCACCCCAGATATGAGAACAGTTCTCCATACAAGGGCGGATGATGCCCTTGTATAATTGGAGTAATTGCGAAGAAGAAAAAAGTTCTCGCACTCTAAACAGAACTCCCAGCTTCTTTGAGGCCGCCCTAGCAACCATTGTGATGTAAGGTTTCCAAGACATTTTTTTGTTTATGTTAAGGCCAAGAATATTTATATTGTCAACAGGAGAGACGGGAGAACCGTCGAAATAAATAGAAAAGTTAGAAGGTGTCTTTGAGAGGGAGATTTCTAGAAGTTGAGTTTTCAAAGAGTTGAATTTCACAAGGTTGAGACGACCCTATTGGGAAATTCTATCCAGACCTACAAGAATGGAATCGGAATAATGAAGACGAGAGGCAAATCTAGATACAAAGGAGGGAGCAGATTTAAAATGAGTAGAAGAATGTAGGGTCGAGTCATCGGCATATGAATGGATAGGGTTAGACGAGCAACTGAGAAGATCATTCATGAAAAGTAGGAATGGAGTAGGGGATAAGACATAGCCCTGAGTAACACCACTATTGACAGAGAAGGAAGAAGAAGTCGCATCATCAACAACAGCTGAGATGGAACGATTAGAATAAAAGCTAGACATTAGTAAGGAAAGAGAAGTAAATTAATCCTGTAAACACCCTATTATGTTTTACATCTCCTGAAATGAGTCATAAACATGAAATATTAGGATATGGGTTTTGGTTGACTACGAAACAAGTATCATCCACGCTGTAATGATTTCATAGAATCATTTACTTTATTCGTACTTACTAGATAAGGTTTAGATGTGTGTTATATATTTGAAATAAAGGAGTATCTGGCATCTCTGCATCGGATATTTGTTTATTAAATATATAAAAGAGGCTAGCGATGTAAATCAATTTTTGTGTACATTTATTTACATAATAAGTATTTAAATGACTGCCTGATAATTCAAAGTGACATTTATTAAAAGGAAAAGTAATATATGGTGTCTCATTACTCAGAACATTGTGATACACGTCGTTGAATTAATAAAAAATTACAGGAAACCTCTTTGTCTTATATATTTTATTTATATCATGTGTGTGTGTACATGTGTATGAGGTTGTTTGGGCTTTGTATTTAAATGTTGAATGTATAGCGATAACAAATAAGAAGTATGAATAGAAAAGGAAAATTAAAGAATTATTTCAGTTATAACTATGTGAGGAAGGAGGTTGTTTGTTTAGAAAACCTTGTCTGTACGTGTGTGTGTGTGCATGTGTGTGTGTCTATGACCTTATACGCTTTTACATGATTCAGTGTTTTGGCCTTATAAATAACGATAAATTTTTAATAAATAAATTGTTTTACAAAAAATTTTAAAATTTTTTTAAGAGATACAAAATAATTTATTATAGAAAGGCAAGAAAAGAAATTTTTTAAGTTATAACTTGAAAGAAATATAGAAAAGGTAATGTGTAATAAGTTTTGAAAAGTTATAGCTGGAAAGATATATAGATAATGATGATGCGAAATACGTTCTAAATAAGTTACAGCTTGAAGAAAATGGGATGAATATCCAAGAATGTGTGTATGATATCATAGTGCTGTTAAAGAAATAGAACCATGAGATGGAATTTATATGGTGTAATATTTAAGTACTAATGCCTTCGAATATATAAAATCATATTAAGGTAATGGTTTATTATATAAAATGAATTTTTATTTATAAATACAAAAAAAAAGTAATGTTATAGAATGACGCTGTAGATAGAAAATGAATTAATACTGTAAACACGGGATTATGTTATACGTTACCTGAGATGAGTCATAAGCATGAAATATCAGGTATTGATTTGAAACGGAACAAATATAAGTCACGTGATAATGCTAAAGACATAATGCCTCATTTGGGTGCAGAGTTAAAGTAAATAATAGTATATAAATTTTTGAGTTATAAACAGGAATTGAAAATTGATGTGAGGAAACCCCGTGGTCAAGAGAAAATCTACGGAGATAAAAACCACGTGTACAGAGATCAAAGATGGCGTTAACCATATGTTTCTATTGTATTAACTTTTATCAAATATGAAATCATGTTAAATATAGGAAAACTAATAACATTATGACGTCACTTACTTTAGAGAATAAATATCTTCATGAATTGTAATTCATATCAGGGCTTGAAAGCAAAGCCTTCAAAGAAAAGGAAAGACTTCACTAGAATTTAAAGTCTTGACGCCACAAGTATAAAAATCATATGATTATAATAAGTTGGATACAAATTTAAGAAAATGTATGACATCACAATACTTATATTTCGTATTTTTAATAAGATTATAAATATTTTTAATATTAAAAATTTATTTCTGTATGATTTTCCTGTTAGTGAATATGTAATGAATGAAAAATGTGTTTAATTCGGTTTATGAATTCTTGATATTTCATGTTTTAACTACATGGTACATGGGTATTGGAAGGTATATGCATGTGTAAACCAGCCCTCATGCATGTTTAAGTGCTTTACAGCATCAGAGTATAACATTTTCAAATAAATTTAAAAATAATAATGAAAATAAAATATAGTCCTGTGATTAGGATAACCGCTGGAGTTAGTTACCATACCAATTCCATGAATGCGGGCAGCATAGTTACGTCACTGAAGTAGTTGTGTGGATTTGTATGTGTTTGTGTATGTATGTATAGGGCAATGCCCGTGAGAATTGAACTTTTTTTAATAATACTTTTTTTAATGAAAAAATGTATGTGTTTATGTGAGAAGAAGAAAGTGGTAAAGATTGTATTTGGTAACATTAATTATATAATTGTTATGTAAAATATCGTTTTTAATAATAAAATCTTGAGTGTGAATGATTATATTGTTAGTAATTACGCAATAATTTAAATAAAAGACATGTGTTTACATTCCCTCTTTGAATTTTTGATATTTCATGTTTTACTTACGCTGAACGCGGATTTTTGTAAGTATACATGAGAATGAGCACGTGTGTGTATGTGTGTGTCTATTAATAACTTTTCATGTTTTAAGTGTTTTATTATGTGAAGGTATAAAATGTTAATTTAAACTTTTTATACCTTCACGTAATAAAACACCTAAAACATGAAAAGTGATTAATAGACACACACATGCTCATTCTCATATATACTTACAAACATCCGCGTTCAGCATAAGTAAAACATGAAATATCAAAAATTCAAAGAGGGAATGTAAACGCATGTCTTTTATTTAAGTTATTGCGTAATTAAATATATAAATAATGTCAGTGAGTTGGACAATGAATGGATGAGATTGTGTAGAAAGGGGTGTCGAAAAGAGGATTTATGCGATGAGAACGTTCAAAATATTATTGTCCTTTATAACAGCGACAGTATAGAGAGAGTGACACAACAATTCAACGTGCATAGAAAGGCTTGAGAGAATAAATGAGAACAGAAAAGTTAATTTGACGAAAAGATTTAGACTCTATCTTTAAAGGAGTGCTGCATAAGAAATACTTCATTTAGGAGCTAACAAGATCCTTAAAAGAGCAAGCAACTTGGGTGACGTGAAAAAATTACGAAATCGTCTTAGAACACCCAACCTCTTAGAAGCTTTTTTAGAAAGATAGATATAGTAATAATTCCTTGAAAGATCGAGAGAAAAAGAAACATTGAGAATATTAAAGAGAGACGAAGGTTTGATTTGTGTTTCCGAGGAAGATTTCATAGTTCCTTAGAAGGTTGTGTCGAGTAAAAAGATGTTGGAACTGAGTTTTTGAGATATTGAAATTGACCATGCTTTCTTCATTGAGAGGGGTCGTCTATTTTGATTGAAAGTATTAATTTAGGGTGATGTCAGCAATCAGCATAGAATCGGATTGGTAATGAACTTATATAGAGGTGGTCTTTAATGAGAAATATAAATATTGTCGAATAGGACGAATTCCTGAGAAACCTCTCACTATTAATAGATTTAAAAGAATGACGTTAGTCCTTTACAGCAGCTACTATAAAATAACCGAAAATAAAATCAGAGAGAAGACCAGAAAGAAAAGGATGGATTCCGAAAGAGGGAAATTTAGAAATCAAAGCTCTGTGCTAGACTCTCTCTCTCTCTCTCTCTCTCTCTCTCTCTCTATATATATATATATATATATATATATATATATATATATATATATATATATATATATATATATATATATATATATATATATATAATATATATATATATATTGAAGTGAACTACGAATCCGCAAACTTATATCAGGTGATATTAAAACGAACGTGATTGGTAAATTCAAAAAGGGTGAGGGCGAGAGGAGAAAGCACAGACGAGAGAGTCAGTGAGGCCACAAGATAGTGCCATTAAGGGAGTATTGAGAACACCTCTCTTCTAAACAAAGCAAATATGGCTTGATATAAAAGAAATGAAGTGGGTTTGAAATGCTTTAAATTCAAAACTGATGTAGTGAATTCTCTATAAGCTGCAGAATTTATGATTTTTAACCTTACCTTAATCCTGTAGTAGTGAAGATTTAATATTAATTAAGGTAATGAAAATTTGACTGTGCTATACTATTAGGCTCAAGAAATAAATATAATTAATATTTGAGCAAAGCTATTCTTAACCCTATACTTCTTAATAAATCGCACAATTGCAAGGTAGTTGCATATATATATATATATATATATATATATATATATATATATATATATATATATATATATATATATATATATATATATATATATATATATATATATATATATATATATATATATATATATATATATATATATATATATATATATATATATATATATATATATATATATATATATATATATATATATATATATATATATATATATATATATATATATATATATATATATATATATATATATATATATATATATATATATATATATATATATATATATATATATATATATATATATATATATATATATATATATATATATATATATATATATATATATATATATATATATATATATATATATATATATATATATATATATATATATATATATCCCCGTAATGGAAAAAAAATTTCTCTCATAAAAAAAAAAAAAAAAAAAAAAAAAAAAAAAAAAAAAAAAAAAAAAAAAAAAAAAAAAAAAAAAAAATTTTTTTTTTTTTATTTTTTTTTGATTGATTTAATTTTTTTTCTTAATTTTAATGCTTTTAAAGACATAAATTATTCTGTTTTTCTTTTCCATAAATGCACCATTAGATTTATCATTTAGAATTTAAATTAAATTTCTATTTTACTTTAAATTCTAATTAATTTTTTAATTTTATTAATTTTCAGAAAGATTTTTCTTTAATTTCAACTAATAACTTTCCCATTAATTTTAAGTATTTTGTTACTCTAAATTATTTTATTAAATTTATCAATATTATTCAATAATTAGGTTAATTAATTTATTAAAAAAATTAACATTTGTTTCTTCTGAACTATAAATTTAAATTTTATTTTAATTTTATTCACCATTAATTTTTTGTAATTATTTTTCCTTTAGTCAAATTCGATAATTTTTTATAATATTTTCCATTTATTTTACTTTTTTAATCTATTTATTTAATATTAATTACTAATTAAATTTTTAAAGAAATTTAAATTATTCATCTTCCCATATTTAATTTTTTCATTTAAATATTTATTAACTAATTTTATCGTATTTTAAGGTTTTATGAAAATTTAATATTAAATTCTAGATTTTATAATTGTTTTCTGTTATTTTATTCTTTAAATTTTCTAGCAATATCTTTTCCAATTATCTTAATTTTTGTATTCCATATTCTTAATGATTTAATTAACGAATTATTTTACAAATTTATTCCTTTAATTATCTCATCAATTTGTTCCATCAATTACATAAATCATGTAACATCATTTTAATTTATTCAATTAATTTACTTTATCATTTTATCGCATCAGTTATCTGATAAATTTAATAAACCAATTATCCTAATAAACTATTCCATCAATTATCTTATTAATTTATTACGTCAGTTATTTTATTAATATATTCCATTAATTATAATTTACCTTATAAATTTATCCCAACATTTTTATTTATTTTTTATTCAATTATTTTTCATATAAATTTATTCCATCAGTTATCTTTCTAATTATTTCTATCCTTTATTGAATCATTTGTTCAATAAATTAACTTAATTTACTCCATAAACATTAATTTATTCCATTAATTATCTTATTGATTATCATATTAAATATTTAACTTCTCAATTAATTCCATGATTTATTGAATTAGTTAATTTATTCCAACTATAGTGTTATTTACTTATTCCATCAGTTATCTTATTAAATTAACTGGATCAATAATCTTATTAATTTATTCCATCATTTATCTCATTAATTTACTGCATCATACTTCATAAATTTCAGATCATTCCTGAAACGATTTGTAAAAGTAAACTGAGTAATAAATACAAAACAGATTCCATGATTTGCGCTGCTTTGCCTGGACACGACTCTTGTAGTGGAGATTCAGGAGGACCACTGATTGTTGAATTAAGACCTTTAAAATATATACAGGTAAAAGTCAAAAGAGTTTGTGTTTGTTTATCTGTGAAATCATTTTATATATTTTTAATTTACTTTAATAGTATACGATACGTAATGGAAATTCTAATTTTAGCTAAAGTTACCCAAGTTCAGAATGTTAATATTTTACATTATATTTATAATATGTAATATATTAAAATATTGTACAATACTTAATTAAGATTTGGAATTAAAAATTGCAACAATTTTAACATTCAGAAAAAAGAATTATAAAACTTTTCCAATGTAAAAAAAAAAAAAAAAAAAAAGTACAAACAGCTTTTCTGAATATATTGACTTTAGTTAGAAATGAAAATCATTTTCCCTTCTATGAAGTTTATCTGTTCTCCTCTGGCCATTTTCCAGTAGAGGAGACATTAAAAACAAATTGAATAGAAAACAAGATTTGAGTTTCAATCGAAGAAAAGAGAACATTCTGTAGAACATATTCTTTAGAAACACTAAACATTACAAATGAAATCAAAGATGTGCGACTTCAAATCCTTCAAAGTTGCTATAACAAAACCAGCAAAGTTAGTAAAAGTACTTTGAATAAAAAAGTATAGAATATTAGAATTAGATGTAATTTTGAACAGTCAAAATAGGGAATATTAAACTTTACAAGAGGTAATAAAACGTCAAGTAACAGTGTTGTTAGATATATCCCAAAGAAGTTGAAGAGAATTAGTAGAATTAGCCTCAGTAGCAGCAAATGAATCATTACTGAAATATAGAATTGAGGAAGATTCAAGATTGTTATCATAAGAATAAGCAAATTCTTTGGGTATATAATAATTAATGCATTCAACTTTTGAAGAAACTTAAGGATAAGATAGAAAAAGAGAACAAAGGAGAAATAGTTTTCAGGGAACTAATGTACTTGAGTCTCGATTAAGGACTGTGGATGAGATTTAGGAAAGAAAGCTGAAGTTCAGAAGAGAGTCGGGAAAATAAGAAAAATTAATATTTGAAAATGCCTAAAATGTGGCTATTTTAGTACCAGCCCACTCTCAAAATGCAGGAAAAGAAAATTTTCTTTTCCCTAGGGAAAAAAGATCAGTGCATAAGAAAAGAAAGCTGTGGTCACTTTAATCCATTTGTTACTTTGTGTTTAATTTCTACTTTTTTTTGTTTAATTTTAATACTTTTTCATTTTTTTATATATAGCGAAAGTTTTTGGTTTATAGATTTGACTTTAGGGTTTTTATCGAGGAATATATATATATATATATATATATTATATATATATATATATATATATATATATATATATATATATATATATATATATATATATATATATATATGTATAAGAGGGAAATTGAATAACAACATATATATAAATGAATCTTCTTCATGTGTGCGTGCCCCCTCCTTGAAAAGGGCTCTGCCCGTGAGCGGTGGCGTTCTGTAAATATATATATATATATATATATATATATATATATATATATATATATATATATATATATATATATATATATATATATATATATATATATATATATATATATATATATATATATATATATATATATATATATATATATATATATATATATATATATATATATATATATATATATATATATATATATATATATATATATATATATTCAAACTACTAAATAGAGTACATTCTTTCTTCTTCTCATTTCTCTAAAATCATCATTTTAGGTGATTTCAGTGTTCACCACCAACCATAACTTTCATCTAGTTCTTTCTCATGATCCAGCTGGAGATCTCGCCTAGAACTTTTCTGTCCAGAGTAACCTTGAGCAGTTGGTACAACTTTCTACCCGTATACCTGACAGTCTTGGTGTTGAAACCAACGTACTGGATCTTTTTTTTAACCTCTAATGCTTTTCATTATATTGTTTAATTTATTTTTCCTCTGGGTTCATCCGATTACCTTCTTATCTCTGTTTCTTGTTATGTCTCTTCAAGTCTTCTGCAACAACGTTTCTGGCACTTCGGTGATGTTAACTAGGATTACTTATGGTTGTACTTCTCTGATTTCCGATGAAATGATTACTCAGAATGTGCTGAGCGCATAACAGAGGGATTCACTCTGGCATGGAGGCATTCATTCCATATTTTTTCCCTTCAACTAAATCTAATAAATCTTGGTCTAACTCATCTTGTTCTAGTGCTATCCGCCGCAAGGATAGTGTCTTCAGGAATCACCGTCTTCTACAAACTCCAGAAACTCATTCAACCTTCATTTCATCTTTGAAACGTTCAAAATCTTCTTTCCGTCTTAAAAGCAATAAAATTTTTATTTCCCATTTATCTTGTTCTTGCTAGCATTTTGCAAAAAATGTGAACTATAACTTTGCTTCTTTCTCTTTCCCACTTCTTGTATCTTCTGATGGCACAACTCCTTTTTCACCTTCTACTAAACTGAACACTTCGCTCAAGCTTTTGTCTCTATCTACCATAGATAATTCCGGAGCTATTCCTACTCCTTTAACTTCCTCCAACTCAATTATGCCTAATATTGTAATTTTTTTTTAACATGTCATTTCTGCCCTCTCTGATCTTACGACTAAGAAGACGTATGGTCCTGATGAAAAAGTGAGTTCATTCAGCCAGTGCAGAAGAAGATGGACCCCTGTTAACCTTATAACTTTCGTCCTATTTCTTTAACCTCAGTTCTTTCTAAAGTTTTCCAAATTATCCTTGTGACTTTCGTAAAGAACGTTCTAGTGGTGAACTTCTTTTCCTTCTTTCTGACTCTTGGTTCCCCGCTCTCCTTGGTATTTCCAGTTTCTTTGAGTCAGCCGTAGAAAATGTTGTAATATGATGAATTCAGTACAGTATCTTAAGTAGCTCCATCAATAACGGATGATACTATACGATTCCAAAGAAAAGTACCCATTCGTAAACAAAGGAGAGAAAGACTTGCATAAAAATCTTTTTAAAAAATTAAGTAATATATATTAATATATATATATATATATATATATATATATATATATATATATATATATATATATATATATATATATATATATATATATATATATATATATATATTATACTACTCATTATTCAAATTAATGGCCGAAAAAACCATTTACACGGCGTTAAGAAATACGCAAATCAGAGAAAGTGGAGATAATAGAGGAAAGAAATATTCAAAACTTTTTTAATGGAGTACATGTAAGATTTAGAATAATGGTTTGGTCAGGGATTAGAAAGCTGAATCGAGAACTTAAAATACTTTGTGCAAAATAAGTCATACCAGTAAGAGCTCTCGAATGATGCAGCAATTTGAGGAGTAGAAAGTGACTGGAGAGAGTTAGTGAAAGAAAAAGAATTGAAAAATATTACTCCATGTTTTTAAGAATACTCTTATGTACGCAATCACCCCAGATATGTGATTCATACTCCATGCATGAAAGAGCAAACAACATAGAAATTTAGTGAAAGCTACAGGGTTGGTGATAAGTTGTTTTAAAGACAAATCAGAGCTACCAATATCATCTAAGCTTGCTTAATAAGAGGGGTAAAGTGATTCTTCCATGAAAGATAGCGAGAAAAGAATATACTAAGAAAATTAAGAACAATAGAAGGTTTGAGTTGTGAGTTTTTGAAAACGTTATGACTATGTTGAAAGTTTATGTAGAGTTGATAGATAAATGAACTGCTTTTGCTGAAGGAGCTCTTTTACACATTAAGTTAAAAAAAAAGAATGCTGTTCATCGAAGTTATCGTTAGAATAGAAACTTCGAATGCAGCAAAAATTAATAGAGAAAGAGAAGAGTACCAGTGCAAGCAGAAAGAGTAATGGCAAGACCAACCCCATCATCAGAGGTCTCCACCCATCATCTGAGTCCGGCCCTTTTTTATGATGAGGGAGGAGCAGGAAAAGGAGCTGATTTTTGAAGTTTTTTAATTACCAAGTTATGTGGTAATGAAGCTCATCTATTAATGAACTAGTTATGTTGTATATCGCATACCGAAAAACTGACAATCACATCCACGATGTGTCCTTCAAATAAGAGTATCGGAATGGAATAATATGTTTTATTTCCATAAAATCGGGTTTCGCATATATTTGAAATCTCAATAAATTCTATACTAATCTTCATATATTAAGATTTATCTTTCATTGTAAATTTTTATTCTCTAACCAGGTTGGTATCGTAAGTTTCGGCCAAGAATGTGGAGATTACAATAAACCAGGTGTCTATACAAGAGTCAATGAATTAGTTTCGTGGATAATGGAACAAACAAAAGATGCAACTTATTGTAAAAATTAAACTCTACCCCGAAGTTGAACTTTCAAGACAACGTTTTCATTCAAATCTGTGTCAGCCTGTTGTAAAATAATAATTATGCCAAGTCATTTATTTTCGCAAATTACTAAAACATTATATATATATATATATATATATATATATATATATATATATATATATATATATATATATATATATATATATATATATATATATATATATATATATATATATATATATATATATATATATATATATATATATATATATATATATATATATATATATATATATATATATATAGTATATTTAAATATATAGTATACAAGTATATGTTATATAATAAAGAAAGTAACTCATTACTTCCAAATTCATTTGTATACAAGTATATGTTATATAATAAAGAAAGTAACTCATTACTTCCAAATTCATTTGTACAAATTTTATTGAGTTATTTTCTGGTTGTCAAACTTTTTAAAATTTTATTTATGTATATAAACCTGTCTTTTATTCAAAGTTTAATGAAATACGTAATTTCTTATGTTAATTATAATTTTAATCTTTAGAAATTGCAAATATTACATTGAAAAGGTCACTAAAGGTCCCAATATGTTTGCTATTGAAACAGGACGAATTGAGAAGAGTTATTTTCCAGATAATGTCTGTGTTATTATAACGAAAAATCGCTAGTAAGACTTGTAATTCTGATAACTTAGTATATTATATTATGAACCTCTGTAATTTGTAATTTTGATAACTTTGTATATTATATTATGAATCTCTGTAACAATAAGCTACATAATTGCTTTGTGAAAACGTTTTTTCTTCCTTAACACGGCAGTCAACGTGTTAATAGAAATTCTTCATGATAGAAAAAAAAAAAAAAATATTGGGAAACGGTTAGTTTGTAATTGAATTAATATTTATTCAGTAGTTCATTGCAATAAACTTTCGAGAAATCATCTTAAGAATATAGCATAATACACTATTTCTCCTTCCCATATTATTATTTTTTAGAGACTCTTAATTTACAACATTATCAAGCTACAAAATATGTCAACTTTGTTATTCAGAATATTTTAAATTTGAAACCATTTCTGATACTATTTCTGGGTGGGGCTTTGAACTGGAAAAAGGAATTCTAGCAAAAATTTTAAGATTAGCACACGTTAAAGTAAGCTGATATTTTTAATTGTTTATTTTAACGTCCATAAGCTGGAAATTTTTGATTGAAAAATTTGAGCAGAGTAGTTTGTTATTTAAATTTACATGAAATGAATGAGGTAAATTCCAATTTTATTTTGTTGTTACATTTATTTACTACAATACATTTTTAATAAGGTTAATGCCTCGACCAATTTTTGCAGTAAATTGTTTATATATTTTTGATAATTTTTTTATTAATTTTTAGATCTTACCAAATTTTCAATGTTATATTAAGGTTGGTGGTATGTTCTCAGATGATATCATGATATGTGGCGA